>PVIR01026208.1:0-24132 GCA_004026965.1 Petromus typicus | reverse complement strand
TTTGCAAGTCCAGGGACAGACCTGTCAACAAAACAAAGTTACTGTTTTCATTTAGGTGAGCCTGATATTCTGTAAGTACACACACACCTGATATGCCAGAGGTGCTCTGTAATACAGTGAAAACATAAACCCACTGAGTGTAAGAAGGGCTGGGGACAGGCAGAAGGCAAATGCTGTTTGATTAAGAATCACCAAGCCAGGAAGGGTGGTGGTAAGGACAGATTGAAGGATAGCAAGGACAACACTCCATTCCTTCACTGCCTTGACTGTAAGAATCATGCCTGTAAAAGCTTTGCCAGTAGAGAAGGTGATCTGCGGTTCTGAAAAGGTGTTTCCCTTTGGCAAGAGGAAGCCTCAGTTCACATCCATCCTTTGAAGGCCCTTTTCCCTTAGGAGACAGCAGGCATCAGTAGGTAAGGCTGGAATAATATTCTTTGCCAGGGCCAGAGCGGTCAATTTCCATTCAGCCTAAATAGAGCTAATGAGCTATAGATTATGACATTGTCCATAGAGAGCTTTGAGTTCAGCATCAAAATCCTTTTATGCAAACAATATAGATTCTCCAAAAATTAAGAATGGGGGAGAACAAAAAAGAACACTATCTAGCAATTTCCTGGTATCAGCTCACCAAATGTCACCTCAAAAAAGTCACTCAGCAATTGTTTCTGCACTCCTTCCCCAATATAAGTAATAAACTCAGCTCAGTTTTATCTCTCCCAGATATTTCCCCATGGATATTTTTTTGTATTGACATACTCCCCAGCCACACTGGGATGAATTGCAAACCACAGAAAAGGCAAAGAAAGATTTCTGAAAAGACTTAGGTGTTGAATTGCTATTTCCTCATGTAGCCCAGTGCAGCTGGTCTCTTAGGCTGTGATCCTCTTGGCTTGTGCTCACCCACACATGCTGATGAGGTGAGGGAACAGGAGCGTGCATGGTGCAGGGTGCTGGCCAAGCACCAGCCAAGTCCCCAGAGCTTGGGCTTTGCAGATGTGCCTCAGCCTGTCTGCGGTGTGCAGTCAGAAAGAAGAAGCTGCAGTCTGTGTCGGGGATGTGGGATGCTAAGTCTGAAATGAATATTTCCCAACTCTAAGCACTTGTTCTATTTAACAGCCCTTTGTCTTTAACATAGATTGTATTGTGCTGTTTAAAAATGGAGGAAAGTCTTGTTCTGGTGCATGCTTTGGAGCAGAAATTGAAGAAGGTAGATGGAGAAAGAGGAAGGAGGGAAGGAAGCTGTTATACGTGGTGGCACCTAATAAGGCTTGCTCATATGGAATTTGTGAGAAGGCTGATTGCCTGATGCTTCCCTTTTGTGAACAGAGACAAGTTTAATGTTGAAGTCAGGACTTCTGGCCAGCCAGGTCACGAGTGGAGAGTTCCTTCCTACACAGATCTGGTCTCTGTGAGACCTGACTGTGATTATATTTGCATATAAACAAGTAAACAGTGACATTCATCCCTCAAGTCCTATGTGTAATGTAGCAACTGGCTGATAGTATTAAAAACATGTTTTTATAGATGACTGCATTGAAACAATAAAACCTAGGATTTCTTTCTTGGCTAGAGAGATCACAGTTGTAAGAGTTGGAATAAGTCTGCCCAGGTGTGAGCCCTGCTCAGGTGTGAACCCTGGCTCTCCATCCACTGTCTCTGTGACCTTCACCTGGTTATTTAGCCTTTCTCTGGCCTACATTCCTCAGCTCTACACCAAGAATAATGCCACCGACATGAAGGAATTGATAGGATATTAAATTGATTAAGTGTATGATCAAATCTATGGTAAGTGCTGGAGTCATATGTTTTACCATTTAATCAGGATTAAACAAGTCCGCATTCTGAGGTGAGAATGCTGCCGTTACAACACAGACTGAACAATATAAATATTCTGCAGTGGGTGCTGCTGTGAACTGAGTTTTCACTTCCATGAGTAGCTGGTGACTGTTCCAGCCAGGAGGATAAGGGTGTCATTCCTGATCCAGTCTGGGTGGTGGCCTCCATTTATTAGTCTTGTCTGGCCCACTGATTCTCCTCTGTGTGTGTGCTCAACTCTGACATGGATAGAACTGTCGCTTTGTTTCAGTTTTTGTATTTCTATCAGAGCTTTTCCAAATGCTCTGCCTTTACTGGCAATTGACTTGAGTGTCTTTATGTTCCTTTTAACCTGTTCTGCAAAATAAATGCCCATCCGTTTTCCCCTTTATTTTTCAATAAGCTGAAGGGTCCTTTACTGCTTTTCTAACTTTCTTATTTTTCTGATCCTATTACAATTGGGGGAAAGAGGATCCAAAATTTTCCCTGTACTGAGCTGGGTTAAAAGTGAAACAGAAGATCTTTCATTATCACCAATGCTCTTTTGCTGGTAGCCCATCACACTGTGCACCTTAGCCATAGCTTACCTTTTGGTTGGCTATTGCACAGCTGTCTCTTGGCTATGAAATGATTGGACCATTAGGTAGAGATGGCCACTGTTTATTTATGAAAGTACCTGGAGGGCATGGACCAAGTTGGCATCAACCATCTGTTGCGTAGGACTAAGGAAGTGCCTGGCCTTGCTGCACTGAGTTGAATTGAGGGGTGACCTAGAAGGACTGTGCTGTGAAATATACTCTTTAGAAAGCACCAGTGAGTTACTAAACCAGAACGACCCATTTCAGTACACTTGCTCCCTCGCACCACAGAAAAAGCCCGGATGCAAGGGCTTCGTGATGAGCTGAGTACACCGTGAAGATGACAGACTCTGACCAGGAGTGGTGCGCCTGCCTCCTCCCTGGGGCCGTTCTCACCACGATGACTAGCAGGTGTTCTTGGTTTAAAGGTACCCTTTTCGTTCTCTGTGAGTTTTTCAGTCTTATTAGGATTCTGTCCTGTGGCGCTCTAATTTTAATTTTATATTTACAAAGGTCCATACTAGTTAAGAGTGAGGGCTTTTATCTGGCTATGTCTGGTGTTGTTTTCTACAGATATGAAACAGATTAAAGAAGACTACATTTAGGTATCAGTTTAGTCATTAAAAATTATAGTAATAATAGAAAAGAGGATATTTGGTATTAAAATAAGAAATAGAAGAATATGTCTTGAAAAATACCTAATTTTATTATAATTAGCAAAAAAAGGTTTCCTAATAGATTTCATCTTAAAAATATAGGTGCATTCAAATACATATATTTCATCATATATAAAACAAGTTATAATTGTAACCTTGGTGTGTTGCTGTGTTAGGATGAAAACATATTTGAAGGTGGGCTTGTCTTACAATTTACTGTATAAATATTTTGTAGTATAAAAAAGATATTCGCTTTCCACTGTAAAATTTCCAATGTAGGGAGTTACTCAATAAATTCTCAGTTAAACAAGACTCATCTGAAATTACTTTGTGAAAAATTAATATGCAGGGATGACATCGGTGCAATGTTAGATGAATGATGTCACTGTGTAATTAGAAGTTAGGCATCTTCCCTGGATTCCGAGACAGTTTCTAAAACAGATGTGCATCTCTAGGGTGTTGGAAATGGAGTTTAGCTACTTTTTATCAGTAGAGAATTTTGGGGTTATTACTCCGTACTGAAGAACTCAGTACCCATTCCCTAAGCTGGTCCCTGGCAGTCCCCACCCCAGCACCTCAGCCAATGTCTCTGCCCTGGTTCCTTCCAGCCACAAGGTGCTCTTCTGAAGAGATGGCCCTGGATGCTAGTGTCACTCCAAAATCATAGAGCACCATGGGAAAGTAACATGATCTTTGAAGTCTATGCAAATAGCTGATGGAAATCTGTGCTCTCTACTTATAGGAGTTTGATGGGATTAACAGAAAAAGTGTGGGTGCAACTTGCTTGTTTTCCTGTGTTAGCCTGGCTTTCCGTGGCAGACACATTTCTGTGCTGAAGGGTAGAAAGTCCTAGACTAGACACGTACTTGTGTCCATGTTTGTTTACGGCATGAGAGAGTCTGTTGCAAATGATTGCAACACTGACAATGTAGCCTTCTAAAAATGACCACCGTAAACATTTAGGGACAATATCTTTGACTGCTACTCAAACAAAAGTAGCATTTTCCTTTTGTGACATTATTCACACACACACATACATATGTTTAAGGCTCATGTACAGCAAGATGGTCCATATAACAACATGTGTAATTTAATATTTAAGTATATTCTTATTATTTTTCACGGGTGAACAGTGAGTCTGATCTTAAGCATTAAAATGAATGCTTTCATTTCTTTCTATTTAATATTATTTCTAATTTAATTATAAAGTGTTTCTAAGAACTCAGAAAAGTCAATTTAAAGATACCAATGTACCCACTACCTACTTTTAACAGAATTAACTCTGCATATTTCTTTAAGCAACATATTTGGAAAAGAGTAAAATGTTAAAATACGACTAAAGTTGTAGGCTTTTCCTTTGTTGTTTTTTTTTAAATGAGAATTAACTACTGTCTTGATTTGATGGGTTTAATATCTGTGTATACCTTTGTACATTTATATTTATATAAAGTATTTGTCTTTGTATATGTACAAGCAGTACATACAATTTATGTTTTGAAATTGTAATAAATACCATTAAGATTTATACTTCTTGGGCTGGGGATTTAGCTCAGTGGTTCTGGTGCCTGCCTTGCAAACTCAAGGTCCCAAGTTCAATCCCTAGTATTTAACAGTGTACTTTTAAGTTTTTTCCACACTGATATGTTTAAGATCTGTTTCATTAATTTAATTGTTATGTAATATTCCATGACATCGAGACTTCTTGGAAGATCTTAAACTGATTAAATTCCTCCTAACTATTAGGGATTATGAGAGTATTTCAAAATACACATGGTTTGATTTTAGGTCCAATGTTTTACCTTAATTTTATAATGTTTTATTATCTTACAAAGCCAGAAATGAGGAACAATTTTATTCTCCTGCCCAGGAAAGCCAATATTTTTCGCCTTTTAAGTGTCTTCTTAGGTACACTAACACACTAATGAGTCCTTTGCTGACCATGTCTATTTCTAGTTCAGTTTTATCACATACTCCAAGGAGAAACCTACTCTTTTAACATGAGGCAGGCTGCTTGCCTAAATCCACAAGTTCCTTAAACATATTTCATCTCCAGACAACACAGACAACAATCTTTACCAAATATTTTAGCACACCACAAGTCCATTCTCATAGCCCTTTCCTTGGCATTTACCATCTGATCTCAAAACTATCAGTGCCTCAATCCTATTGGCAGTGTTTAAAGATTTAACCACTTGTGTATTGACATAATAATGCATAACCCACCAGTCCAAGACTGCATGCTATATAATGACAACAGCAATCATTCATCTTCATTTTCACTTTGGGTCTTCACTACTGGAGGTTGACTGGGCTAGGATGGATGTGCTGGGCTGGGCAGTAAGACTCAGGTTCTTGTCTTTCTTGTACTTTGGTATAGTTGAGGCTTACTCTGTTATTACAGAAGCCCAAGAGAGTAAACTCCATAAAACAAGCCCATGCCAAACCTCTTTTGGAATATGTGAGTTAGCATCCTACTAGTGAAGAGACAGGACATTGTATTTACAGTCTCCTGGCAAAGAATGTTCATAGGAAACATAAGTAATTAAGAAAAGTAATCCAATGCCTCATAAGAAATAAGAAGACCTAATTTTTATTGATTGTCTTCTATGTGCTGGACACTGAGATAGATGCTTTACAGCATGATAGATGTTTTTGTATAATACACACATCTCTACCAGGACATACATATGATCTCCATCTCACAAAAGAAAAAATCAAGACTCAGCAAAATTAGCTGATTAGCTTAGTAAATGAAAATCAAGGTTGAATTAAGAGCATTAGTTTTCTGTATGTGTGTTCTTCTAAAAATATGACCAACTATAATTTTTATATATCCGTAAGATATATAATTATATATAATTATACATATATATGTGTGTGTATATATATATATATATATATATATATATATATATAATTTTAAACAAATAATAATGCTAACTGGCATGTCTTGTTTGTATTCTTCAGAACTAATTTATCTTCACTACTTTTTTGGGGAGAAATAGGGGAGAGAAGTATCATTATCCGGGTTGGATATAAGTGAAAATGGAGACAGAAAAAATAAAGGGATTAACTATTAATAAAAATCTGGAGTTTCATTTTTCTTACTTTGTTTTAAACATGTAATACTTTGGAAAACTTTGGAGGCAAAAATATAATCAAATATTGATGAAGTGGCTCAGTCACTACTGCTGTCAGTGCTCAGAGGACAGTCTCTCAGTACTCAGAGGACAGTCTCTCTGCAGGAGAAATAACTCACATGTTTCCACATTTCTTCTTTTTTCCATGAAATATAGTGATAGAAGCTAGGGAGATGGTACCTTGCTCCTTCCACCAGCAGCTCTGGATAGCTATGCAACTTTTCTGGCTCAATTTCCTTGGCTTATTATAGAGAAAAGAATAACTATTTCCTAAAGTTCTTAGAAGTGAGTAAGTACTTATAACTGTCCTGTGGCTAGGAGGGGGAAAATGTCTGTAACTACATCTAGAGGAAATACACCGGGAATGTACCTTCCATTAGCAAATATGACTTCCTGTGTAATGGCAAGTCTACACTTTAAATTTGTTGGCACGTAGAATGTTTCATTTATCTGTGAATAGTATTTAGAGGGTTTTAAAAAGCTAATGAAAAAACAGTGTTTCACTTAGCAGACTATATTTTGTATCACTCATCATACTGTATATAAATAAGTCTAGTTAACCCAACCAAATATTTTTAGCCACTATAAATTATTGTCAGTTAAACAATTTCTGTGGATGGTGGAAATCTTCATATATGCATCAAGAGTTGAGCTACTTTCTCCTAAAGTCACGGTGGTAGGTATTCTTAGTAGGTGACAGAGATTGATAAGATGTGCTTTCTCTCATCAAAAAGCTTATATTCTGGTGTGGAAAGTAAGGATGAATATAAGCAACTATTGAACAGTGGAGGACATAGGTGATTTCTCATAAAAGAGTGACATAACATTTTGGGTTCCAAAGAGTGTCAGCATTTCAAATATTTTGATCATAAGATTTCACAGATGAGAGACAGTGATAAGATAAGCAAGGATTGATCAGTCCAGGGGGAGAAAATATATAATTGTTATGTTTTGAATCTTATATGTTCCCCAAAGACCCATCTGTCACCATCCTAGGGTGTGACTGGGTGATGGTGGAGTCTTGAGGAGGTAAAGCCCAGGGGAAGCAGGTGAGGTTGCTGAGGGCCTGTCTTTGAAAGGGCTGTTGGGATCCAGCCCCTTCCTCACTGTTTCTCTGCATCTGGCCACCAAAAGAGAGCACCTGTGCTTCAACACACATTCACTGTCATGGCGTTTCTGTCTTGCCTGAAGCAGACAGGCCAGTGATCATGGACTGATAGCCCTGAAACCAGAGCCAGAATCTTTCCCCTTTTTAAATTAATTATCTCAAGCATTGTGTCCCCATGACAGAAAATTGGGTAGAATGATGATGCAAACAGGAAGGATAAGACACGCTTTGCAACTGGAACACTGAATATTCATTGACAATTGATAGAAGGCACATAAATGGATTAAAAGTCTTTGCACTTGGTCTGGTGGTGGAAGTTATTCAAAACAGCAAAATAACTAGAGGTGTTAGGGATTGATTTCATTTGCTGTAAGACATAATATTATAAATTCTTGATACTATGAGCTCTATATAATCTCATGTAATATTGTATAGATATCTAAATGCTTTCTTTCCCTGAAAGAGACAGATACCCAAATGCAAATAGCTGTAATTATACTGGATTTTAGGATTTGATTCTGTGATAAACACTTCATATAAAAATTTCAGAATAAATATTAACATTTTTATGAATTTTGAGGAAGTTATGGAGTTACTAGTAAAAGCTGTTGCAAAAATTTTTTAAATGTTTTGCTGTGTATTTGATAACTATAATTAGCATATGCATAATATATAATTATTATTTATATTAAAAGATTGGTTACATTAAGAATAATCAATGTTAATGTAACCATGTAATATATCACTCTCAATGAAGTTTTTGAGGAGGCATAGTACGCAAGACAACTGTAGAACTATAATGACTTTAAGAAAAAGATGAGGGAAATTTCTTTACCCTCTATTTGAAAATAAAAATATTGAGACAAGTGAAAAAAAAAAACCAAGGCAACTTTCCGAGATTCACATAATTTCAAAAGAGAACTGAACACAAGACTAACATCTATTACAAGTGATTAAAGGGGGATGCCATAAGGTAGGGAACAATTAAAGAAAAATTAAAGAATTAAAATTAAAGAAACGTTTTTATCTTTAGTTTCTGTTACTTGGCAAGTGAAGGCATATTCCCTGAGACCTGAAGCAACTTAATATACTTTATTCTTACAGAAGGGGGAGTAGGGTAAAGAAGGTCCCACAACATGATAGTGAATACACAATCAACGTAGGTCAGGCTAACCTGGAGGATTTTAAAGCTGACTAATGTTCAGAACTCAGAATAACAACATCCATTCTCCCTTACACTTTGAATGGGGGTTGGCCAGCTTGACTTTGATAAGTCCTAGCGTGTGGCACTGTTTTATTCTACACAGGCCTCTTGTTCTCAGAGCCATCCAGTGAGGACCACCCAGGGGACCATGAGTGTGAACAGGTTCTGACTCTAGAAACCTGCTGCAGAGACAGGCACACGTCTGTTCTGTTGTTCTCCATTATATGATGTCCTGGAGTGAGTTTCCAGTGCTTTTCAAGTTCTATAAATATCATATGAACTTTTTTTGATAACATCATGTATTAGAAAATTAATCATTCTGTATAATCCTGCCATTATTAAAGACTGTCCATAGATCCTGTGATTAAACTAAGCCATCAAAGTCAGAAATATTTATTAATAGATTGCCCTCCTTCCCAAACACAACACTGTTTTTATTGAAATGTAATTTGATTTGGTTTTATGTGCCTATGTTGAGATTCATTTTAAAATTTACTTGCCCTTGTAGCATAAAGACATTTTTTATTGCATTGTACTTTTTCTAAAGTTGGCCCAAGAAGGAATCTCTCTTCAATTCTATTATGTAAAATGCCCTTTTTTTTCTTTTTGTAGTGAGTACACTGTCAGAGTTCTCAGCATTTCTTTCCTTGATTTGGGTTGAACACACAGGATTTATGGCATATGCTTTTTATACTAACTTCCTTTCATAGCTGTTTTCTTTTCTTACCATACTTTTTTCAATTCTTCTCACTTTATTTTATTTCATTTGCCATACACTTTATCTATAAATAAAATCTTAATGTAAATTTTCCTTAAAACAAAGAAAGACAAAGTTAATTAATTTTATGAGTGATTAGTGGGAGAAATAATAGTCCTTGGGAGATCACTGTAGTACTGGGCTCTGATGAGTGTAACTACATCATCAGCTTCCATGAGCTCAAAGGAATGAACCTCAGCAGAGCACCATTTTATGCAGGTTGCTCCTTGCCTGGTCTTCACTCTGAGATGCCAGGATTTTTTTTTTTTTTTTTTTTTTTTTTGCAGTTCTTAATAGACCGGAGACATGTAGCATAGTTCACATTTATCTTTAAAGTTCTCAGATGTGATGTATTGAGAATAAACACACATTATAACATTATGTTGTAATCACGTCATTGTTAAGCAAAGGTCAATTCACGGGGAGAAGACTGATCACATGGCCTCTCCTATTAATTATTAATCTTTTCCACGAGGAATTGTGCAAATCTTGAAGAACATTTGTGTCAGTCAATAAGGTGTTTTTTTGTTTTTGTTTTTGTTTTTTTTTTGACAGCTCTTGTAAAGATGGAGAGGAGATCTGAGAGCTTATAAAGTACATGCTCTTGGGGGGCACTGTTTATGTTTTTGATCATGTCTATTTAAGACAGGATCTCTGGCTGGTTTTGAACAAAGTTGAACTTGTCAGCACATCTATATTTCTTTGATACTTGAAAGCATGAATAGTTTAATCCTGTGTCTCCAAGCAGGTCAGACTCATGGAGAATAGAATTTTAATAACAACAAAGTACCTCCTTTTATAAGAAGAGAGAACTCATGTTTGTTGTGCATCCCTGGTTTCTGTGTCACATTTTTCAGGCTGAAAACCAAAGGCAAGAAACTATATAAATCCAGCTGCATTGACACATGTTTAAAACCAGTTGTTTGCAATTATCATCGCAACGGCTTCCTCGAATTTTTTACCTGCTAACATTGTGACAGGGATGGCTGACAGACAGTTAAGGAAAGCCTAAGCTATAAATTACAAAGAATTTGTCAATTCTAGCTTTACAGAAATAGTTTGTATTTACAATGTCCGACCTTTGGGGGAAAGCACAAGTTTTGAGACTAACTTTTTATTATGACTATCTTATTTATAAAATTTTAGATACACACCTGGGTGCCTCTCGATACTAGTGGACAAAATTCTGTTGTTTGGTATGATTTTGTGTTAGTAGGAGGCCTAGAAGAGTATACATTGCAGAAGATACTGCTGTTCATATGTTTTTTTTTTTTTTCTGTGTATGTATTCTTGTTTATATCCAATTTGGGAAGGTGCTTTTTTTTTCTATTATCTGTTGTAGTTTGCTAGCTTTAATTTTTAATTGAGTTTATTGGTACATTTTAGCATAATATTATAATCAGGTTCTTCATTGACAACTTGTGTCTGTACATGGCATATCTTGATTCTTATTTTTTTCCAATTTCCCTGCCTTCGCTACAACCCCCACACCCCCATATACATAAACTTTGTTTCCATTTTTTCCCTCTTATTGTGAAATTTTTTATTTCCTTTCATTGTTCTCCCCTACTCCTACTCAGTTACTTCCTTTTGAGCATTTTTTCCTATTTCACAATCCTTATCACACATTCTAGACCTCATTTACACCACCAGCTTGTCACACTAGAGAAATGATACATTTATGTTTGTATTTATGTTTTACACGTCAAAATCCTATTTATTCCACTTATAAGTACAGCCTCAAGGTGCATCCATTTACCTATAAACGTCTCTAATTTATCATTCTTTATGTCTGAGTGATACTCTGTTATGAAAAATAAAAACCACATGGTCTCTTCTAGAAGTGCAGTCTTTTTTCTCTAAATATCAGTTTATAGAAATTAATCTTCCATTTATTTTTATAACCAATAAATAGTAGAAAAACAGAACTTTTCCATAGGTATATATTTATACTTAACATGTATAGGTAAAATATGGTAATTTGAACAGTTATATCAAATATTTAAATGTTAAATATCTGTTAATATCCATATAGATATATGATATATACGGATGTAGATATATATGGATTTGCAGATATATTTATAAACCCATATGCATATTTATAAACTCAGAGATACACTTAATATATCTGTGACCCATTTAAGGTTTTTACATAAGGTTTATCATTAGGACTCAGTACTCGACATCTAGTTTAAAGGAGGCACACGATTTCAGAGGGTTAAGTCCATGCTGAGCTGGCTCTCAAGCGGCATATCATGGTTTCTTACTTCACTGTGGCCTAGAAGCAGAACAGGGGAGCAGCATCTGAGACAAAGGGGACAGGGACTGGATGTGGTCCAGTCCAGGGTCATGCCTCCATGACCCACCCAGACACACCCAAAGTTGGCCTATTCATCCCCTGCACAGCTTCCACTTGATCACATTCACAGCTCAGCACAACCATCACTGTGGATGTTTAGATATATTGAAAAATTCATTAAAAAAATTGGCTTGCTCCAGAGCACAGTGAAATGTGCCCTTCCTTCTGTTACTTAATGACCCTTTGTCTTCCTAGAGACAGTCTCTGTTGTTACTTCTCATGGCCTTCCCCAGATGTTTATGCACACACATTTCCGCACAAGTACTCTTCCTTTTCTGTAAGAAGATACAGCTCATTCCATATTCTTTACCTTATTTTTATTTTCTCTAAAATATCTTTGAATTTGCATAGGTAGTACAAATTCGTACACTTATTAATATATGTCTGCACCAAAAGTCCTTCATTATTTTATAGCCTGTGGATCATATCATATTATATAAATGTGCTTTGATTGCTTTAATTGACTTTCTATCAACAAGTATTTAAATTTTCAGTCATCTACAGCCTATTATATATGATGCTTCTGCAACAATTTGGGTATACGTAATAATGTTATCAATAAGATGAATTATGAAAAGTGGAAAGCGATTTTTAACTATGATAGATAGTGACACTTTGTCCCTGATTAGTCAGCTTTCTATTACTATAATAAATACCTGAGATAGTCAACTTATAAAAAGAAAAGATGCATTTTTGATTCAGTTTTAGAGATCTTAGTTTACAGTCCTGAGGAGCTATTGCTTTCAGGCAGAATGGGGAACACATTATGAAGCAAAACTTCTCACCTCTTGACCCCGAACAGAGAGGGAGAAAGAGCCAAGGGCTGGGCTCCCACTGTTGCCTTCAATGCCATCCCCCAAAATCTCCCTGTTCTTACCTCATCCAGCCCATGACCATCTACTCTACTTCAGTGAGCTTAGTTTCTTTAGATTTCACATGTAAGGAAAATCATGCATCATTAGTGCCTGGTTTACTTTAATGCATAAAGACCTCTGAGATAGGCCATGTAGCCAGAAATGACAAGAGTTCCTTCTTTTTAAAGAATGAATAGTATTCCATTGTTTATCTTTTTTATCACTTCATCTATTGATGAACACTTACATCGATTTCTTATTTTCGTTATTGTGAATAATATTACAAAGAACATAGGAGTGTTGAGAACACTTCAAGTTGCTAATTTCGTTCCATTTGGATAAATATACCAATATGTAGGATTGCTGGATCACTGGGGGGCCTTCTTAAACCATAATTTGAGAATCCTCTATACATTTTTTTCCATAATGATTGTAGTAACATACATTCTCACTAGCAATGTACAAGGGATTTTTTTCTTTATATCCTTTCCAGCACTTGTTATCTTTCATGGTTTTGATAATAGTCATCCTAATAAGTATAAGATAATGTTTTATAATGGCTTGCTGCTACTATTCAGCTGTTACAATAACTCAAAAATCAGTCATAGACAATGCATAAATGAATAAACATGTCTGTGTGCAGTAAAACCTAATTGACAACAATAGGCAATTGACCAATTTGGCCTATGAAGTCCAGTTCTTTAACTCCTGTTATAGGGCTGAGTTCTCCATAGATGTAACTGGCAAGTCTGCGGGAAAGGAGCTGAGATGATTTGGGATGTTTTGGTTCCATAGGTTTTGAATAAGTGTTTCTTACTTCTAACCATGTGCTGTTTGTGAAACTCAATTGCCTGGCCCTGGCTGTTGAGGAATTTAGTTTGTGTACCCAGTAAAAGTTAAAAGGAAGTATGGTGATCATCTAGCTAATTTTCATTACATTAAGTTCTGCTTAAGAACTTTTACAAGTATAACTTTTTGTGTAATTATTTGGATTCCTAATTAGGAAGTGTAAACAGTGGTAGTGATGGTGAATATATTTTATTGTTCCTCGTATTAATGGTCCAGTAAAAACTGTTGTTAATTTTGATACCAAACTAGAAAGAAATTTACTATGTTGTGAAAGATTTCTATTATTTATATTTTATTTCACAACAAATTTGTATTCTTATTGTTCAGTATAAGCACTGTATTAGTAAATCTCATAAGCTAAGAATGGTTTATGTATTTTTAGAGAGGTATAAAAATAAGCCAAGAAGAATGTGGCCCATAAACTCAAAATATTTGCCATCTAATTCGTTGGAGAAAAATTTTCCAACTCCTGCTCAATGATATTCAAAGACCAGTAGAATCAGGAATGTTAGAACTTTCATAGTGTTAACATTTGGGCCACACAATCCTCTGCTGTGAAAACAAGGAAAGTGGCTAAGTCAAATTGTAGGAAAACATCAGCATTAAAATAATTATTCATCAAAATCTAAGAGAAATCCCAAAAGAGCCTTTGAAGAGTAGTTCCTTACATATGCTTATTAAGCTAACAAATTTTTAAGAAAATGCTACATATAAGGAATTTTGAAGGTAAACATCACAAAAGGCAAGGGAATGCCAAATAGAGAGGAACTGATTAAAGTGTAAATTGAAATAAATCAGAAAAATGGGAAGCAAAACCATTAGAAATCAAAAATAATAAAATAATAAACCAGTGACTAATTAAAGTCAAAATGAAAAGATGCATAACAAATTAGCTAGCCAAACTATTTGAAAATGTGTTTCAAAACGTGGGCTAAGTGATTATATCCCATATAACAGAATTTATTGTCACCAGAAAAGCTTGAAATTCAAAAGCACTCAATTTACATATTAAGATATTTGTAAAGTGCTGTTGTGTTGCTACCCTAGAAAGAAGCTCTGTGACTTAAGGAATCTACCAAGCCTGCAAGGAACAATATTCCAAAGTTACATAAACTATTCTGATTTTTCAAGTCTTTATATAAATAAGAATTGAATCATCTGTCTTCACACTCAAGTGATTGATAATATTGGGTTTATTAACATATGTTGTTAAACTGAAATTTTCCAGCTATTCGACTTTTAGTGATATAGTTTTTCAGCTATCTGTTAAGAGAAAGGAGCCTTATATTTAAAAGTTCTTGCAAATCTTTTCTGTTTCTTCCTTTGACTCATGTTGTTAGATATTGTCAAGATTTATATTATCTGTTATGGGCTGGGGATTTAGCTCAGTGGTTCCAGCGCCTGCCTTACGAGTGCAAGGGCCTGGGTTCAATTCCCAGTACCCATATATAACAATGCTGGGTGTGGAAACTCACGCTCACCGTCAATTAGAACCACATACCACAGTGTCAGGCATGGTGGCTCATGACTGTAGTCCCAGCACTTGGGAGGCAGAGGCAAGAGGATTGCTGTGAGTTTGAGACTGAGCTCAGGGCCAGCCTGAACTACAAAGTGAGACCTTTAAAGATTTATAACATCTTTTTAAAACATCCTAGTTAAATAGATTCAGTAGTCCTTTCTAGTCATGTTGCTATAGCTTTCTTATTCTTTCATTTCTGGCAAATTTTTTTACCCAATCCCTATTCAAGATAAGCTCTTGTAAAATGTTCTTGGTTTTGTTTGGTCAAAAGTATTGACCTGTTCAATCGTGGTTTGGGAGAGGGGAAGGTTTGTGAACATATTATATCCTTGAGATTTTTGTCATCACTTTTCCTAACATTTATTGTTGTGACAGAAAAACTTGAGTTCAGATTGGTCTTTTTAGCTCCTTGAAAATGACTTGTTCTTTATACCTGGTTGCTCATTGAGTTCTTTATTTCTTTATCAAACAGATATAGACAATTCCTGATGATGGTGGGTGTATACTTTTCTGACTTTATAATGGTATGAAAACATTCATATTCAGTAGTACCTGTATTTTGAATTTTGACCTTTTCCACAACAGAGATGCACAGTGTAGTACCATCTTGCAGTGGGGCACACAGAAGCAAGCTGCAGCCCCTGGTCAGCCCCACAAATCCAATGGGAAACTTGGTAGTTTGTACTAGCTATTGTACAGTGTACACTGTCTCTAAGCTGTTATTCATTTAGTTATGCATTCTAAATGCACAGACACCTTATGATATTTTCAATGTATGCTGGGTTGATCAGAACACGGCTTCCTTGTAAGTTGGGACCTATCTGTGCTGTAACTAGAACATGTCTTCATATGAAGTGTGTCTGAGATATCAGACATATTCATACTTTATTTATGGAGAATGTTTTGAACTTATATTTTAGTATTTTGTGTGTTCCTTTGATTTCTGTATCAATCATTTTTAATCTATATGACTTTATGTTTTGAATTTTCCTTTTAATTTTATCTTATGCACTTGTGTCACAATTTTGTCTGAGCCAATTTTGTATTTACTTGTCTGATATTTTCATTGTTCTACTTCTTGTATAAACTTCATTAGCTCATGATTCACCTACTTTTTTATCATATGTTCTCTGATCTCTTCTTTTAATCATATGTGACTAGAAAAATGTATCTTACATTGCTCTTTAAAAGAATAACAAAATACATCTTGATAGACAAGTCATGTAAAGCCTTCTTATAGAGAAAATTTGTCTTGTTCTATGGTATGCATCACATAAATGGGCAACTAGAAACATGGGTTGCCCAAAGTTGGTGAAAGAAAAAAGATGTTTCAGTTAGGAAATATTTTCTTGCACTTCCCTTGGGCAGGGCCTTAAAACTTCATTATACTGAATTTTATACAATATCAGAACCTCGGGGAGGAAATACACATTGTTATAAAGTAAATATAAAAGGAAAGCAGGGTTGTTGTTATGAATGAAGTCTTTTATATCACATATAGATGGTAGAGATTGAGGGTTAAATTTTCTGTTAACAGGTAGGCAGTTTAGTTGCCAAGTCTGCATTAATTAATAGCAAATTAAAGTCTAATGGCAATGTCCGATAAAATACATCCCCAGACTCCATTTAGCTTTGCAATTGCAATTACCTTGTGTTATAAGTTTCTTCATGGCATGAGAGTGTCATTTGTGGGCTTATAAATGTTTTGAGGGTATCAGCAGTTAAAATTAGATTTCGTTTTCCCTAGTGAGATAACAGATGTTCTAGGATACTAATTATCCTAGAACAGTACCATTTACTTAAAATATATTAGGCTCATTAAATATTTTTTCCCTTTTGATTTTGTTCCAGTGGATAAGATTCTTTGTTTTTATATGTACAAAGGAAAATAATAAGCACATTGTTGTCTAATGCTGTTTTCAGCTCCTGGAGATCTGTGGCTATTAAGATGCTCAGCGTGTTTGTCCACACAGTGTTACCAGGCAGCCCATATAGAGACCTTGGCACGTCCCTCATTACCAGTCCAACTGAAGGGCGCTCTGTGTCTTCCTCCATCTTTCTGGCAGTTTGCCATTTCTCTGCCTTCCTCTCCAATTCCCTTTCCCTCGATCTGTATCTTTTTGATTATCTATCAATTAATTAGAAACAACACATAGCAAAATTGTGTGCTTTGTGTGACATCTTTTTCTTGGATTGTGCAGCATATTTACAAAGATATCTAGTGCAAATGACTTTCCACAGATTAGCAAACAGTCTCCTCTTTTTCTGATCGAGTACTTATTTATTCAGGGTCCTCTGTGTGTACCGAAGAGGACTATCATGTGGTTAAATTGGGTAATTTCTTAAAACTCTAGGCAACTGCAAGGTCCTAAAATTTTAATGAAGGTGTTCCTTGAAATAACCTCTCACTTTATTTTGCATTATATACAATATGTAATTTCTTTTCAGAAAGTTCTAGCAGAGTGCTGTTAATGATCACTGAGAATTTTATCTGTTTTCTGTATGCTACTTCTCACTCAATTTAAGAAATTAGAATATGACTTTAGTTTAAAACTTTGGCTTTTGTTTATTTTTAATCTGAACTTGTAAGTCAACAGTCAGAGAAATAAATTTTATAATAGGTATTATTCTCTTGTGCCTCCAAGAGTATTTTGAAAACTGTCTTCTGCTAGCTAGAGTCAAGCTCTGGTTTTCAGACTGGGTCAATAAAGAGATGCCCTCAGTGGTCAACTTCTATGACTCTAATGTTTCCCTTTCCCCCTAGTAAATGGTTTTTTTTTTTTCATTTGAATCCCAGCTATATTCTTCATTGTTTCCTGACCCCACATTCTAGTGGGACATGTACCCTCTGAAGCATATTGATAGTGTTTTAAGGTTTCTTGGAAGGGACTTGACTTTGCACTGGAAGGTAATTATGAAATTGATGTTTTGGTTGTAATTAGTAATTTGCATTCTAATTTAACTAAATGATGATTAAAAACTCACAAATGATTTCATCCCCTTTCAGTGAGTGTGAGTGTGGTGTATACTGATGTGCATAATATGCAACAGAAGATAGAAATATTTCTTGTCTCAGCACTATCAATTCTGCTGCAAGAATTTATAAGCTTTCTATAGTGAACATTTCACAGTTGCTCAGCTCAATAAATTTGTTTCACCTCTAATTATCACAAATATTTCCCACTCCATTTTTAATGGAAGCAAATTACCATCATGATAATAGTAAATTTAGGATATCTCAGACTCAAAATTCTCTCAAATTTTAGAAATTTAAGCTTTGTCAAAATATACTTAAACCCTAGGCCTTCCTCAGAAGAGATCTACTGTCTGTTCAATTATCATTCCCATTATCTACCAAATGGAAGCTATTTCTGCTTCTCTTTCATTCCTCATTTTCCCCATTGCCTGAATTTCATTTTTGCAGTGCAGGTAAAAGATGACATAAATCATTCATGTTTAAGCAAAAATAACAAAATACATATCGATAGACATGTCACACAAAGCCTTCTTATAGAGAAAGTTTGTCTTGTTCTAGGCTATGCATCATATAAAGGGAGAAGTGGAAACACGGGTTGCCCTAAGTTAGTGAAATAAAAGAGATATTATAGGCAGGAAACATTTTCTTGCGTTTCCCTTGGACAGGGCCTCAGAACTTCATTATATTGAATTTTATACAGTATCAGAAACTCAGGGAGGAAATCCATGTTGTTATAAAGTAAATGTAAAAGGAAAGTGTCTGGGGTCCCTGACGCCCTGCACTGGTGTCCTGACGTCCTGCACTGGGGTCCCTGATGCCCTGCACTGGGGTCCCTGATGCCCTGCACTGGTGTCCCTGATGCCCTGCACTAGTGTCCCTGATGCCCTGCACCGGTGTCCTGACATCCTGTACTGGGGTCCCTGATGCCCTGCACTGGTGTCCGTGATGCCCTGCACTGGTGTCCCTGATGCCCTGCACTAGTGTCCCTGATGCCCTGCACCGGTGTCCTGACATCCTGCACTGGTGTCCCTGATGCCCTGCACTGGTTTCCCTGATGCCCTGCACTAGGGTCCCTGATGCCCTGCACTGGGGTCCCCGACGCCCTGCACTGGTGTCCCTGACACCCTGCACTGGGGTCCCCGACGCCCTGCACTGGTGTCCATGATGTGCTGCACTAGTGTCCCTGATGCCCTGCACTGGTGTCCCTGATGCCCTGCACTGGTGTTGTGTTTGTCCTCTGTGAGTTCATCTCTGGACCAACCAGGCCACTGATGCCAGGCAATTGCTGCTCAGTCCCCTATCCCATCTAACCTGCTCATGCTGAACAATCTCACTAACAGACTCTTGAGCTCCTCATCCTTTTGATTGCCCTTTGACTCTTGTTTACTTTGCTTGGAGAAGATATTTATTTCTGCTATGATCAATCCTTGTTTCTCCTTTCCTTTTTGAACTTCAGGGAAGTGTAACCCACATCTTAGTTATTCCAAAGGTCCAACTCAGTACACCAGAGTCCATAGATCACCACCTCCAGCCAGGTGAGAGCCCATCTTTGCTTAGTTTAAAAATAGCATTTCAAATCATCATGCATTATTAGCTATGCATTTGTTATCTACACCACTGTATAGTTTTTGTTGTATAAAGTTTTTTCATAGAGAACATGGAAACTACAACTTTACTAATGGCCTTTTAAATTTCTGCTTTCTTCTTCCATTTTTGCTCCTTCAGGTTTCAAAGTTTTGTTGAGAAAAATACAGGACTACACAGAGTTTCCCTGATAAGAAAACAGTGTTAAACTATAATCAAATTTTTTTCCAATGTTCAACAATCATTTCATTCTTATATGACTGGTACTCACTCATTATCGTGCTCTTTAATTTCCCAAGCCAACTTAGGGGTATTCCTTCCAGGAAGATGGTTTTGCCAATTTAAATAGTACATTATCTCCAAAAGCCACACGGACTCTTCTTTTCATTGATATATCTGTCACTATCACTTACCTTTTCATTCTTCCTGGGCTTAAGAAGGAAGTAGCTTGGGAGAGTCTAGTAGGACATGTCCCCTTAGCCTTTCCACCACTTGGTGATCCAGTTTGCCAAGGAAGATTTTCAGGGATGTGGATATTTCTCTACATTTTATGACTTCGCTTTCTTTGGCTGCACTATACCAAATGATGATTCTCACTGCTTCCTTCTTTGCCACCAGTTTTTCCGTATTCTTTTGGGAATTCCGTTCCATTCCGTTTCCTTCTAAGTAGATTCCATTGGTGTGTTTCACCTTCTGCCTTTCACATCCTGCATCATTTGAGATGATGTCCATCCATCTTCCCTCCCAGGCCCTCAGTTTGTTGTCTTATCCTTGTTTCCTCTTTTTTTTATTTTTTTAATCTTTATTGGTACATTACATATACACATCATGCTTGCCCTCCATAATGGGGATTTGTACCAGTATAGGACACAACTTAATTCTCATTTTTTCCCATAGCCCTACCCACCCTACCGCCCCACCATATACATAAAATTTGTTTCCTTTCTTTTTTGTTACAATCTCAACATTTTCTCCCTTCTTCCTATTTTACATTGAGCATTTTCTATTTCACAATATATAACATACAATTCTAGGGCTCATTTACATCTTTATTTTCTCATACCAGAGAAAAGATGTGATATATACCTATCTGTGCCCTATTTATTTCACTTATGAGATATCCTCAAGGTATGTCCATTTAAGTAGAAATGATTCAAACTTATCATTTTTTATGGCAGAGTAATACTCCATTCTGTAGAAGAACCACAGCTTTTTTATCCAATCTCCAGTTGATGGACACTTGGGTTGTCTTGCACGATCTCTCTTTCCTATTTTTCTCTTTGATGTCATCTCAATATTCCTTTCCAGATGCAAGTATTTCTTAAAACGTGCATCTCAGCCTCAACTGTACTTTAGGTGCTTGGCAGTGCATTAATAAGGCAAACTTCAATTCCAAAAATATCATCTCCACTACCAGAATTATGTAGATGTTTTAACTTCATAGCCTATGACACTGTCCCACTATCACTTTGGGTTCACAGAGTCCAACTCCAAATTTCTGCTGTAACACAGAAAGTTATTTAGCCAGTGCTTCCATTTCACTTTCTGTAAAATGAAGTGGTAGTAGTATCTGTCTTGTAGGCTTGTTGTTGATATCACACACACACACACACACACACACACACACACACACACACACACACACACACCTATAATCATTGCTAGTCTTCAGTACTATTCCTGAGCACAATATTGATCATTAAAGTAGTTTTTTAAGTTTAGTTTTTATCACCACTTACTAGCTGTACAGCAGAAAGTGTCTGTTGCATTCCTTTATTGAAAGTCTGGAATTGCTGGCCAAGGCCCAACACCCTTTTAACCCATTCCAAGGTGTAACATTTTAGTAAAATCTCTCCTGACAAGTTTAGTCTCAGTCAGTTTCTCTCTCTTCTACAGCCTGGCACAGTTAGCATGATTCACACAGTGGTTTGGCTCACTGTTTCTGCTGCCTTGTGTTTTGCTATCTGTTGATAAACACTTCATAAATAGTCTTTTGAGGGAAGAGTTAGTCCACATCCATCTAAGCCTCCCACAGGGTCATTTTCATAAAGATAAAATTTTATGTGTTAAATAATTTTGTGTTATATTGCCAGATAAACAATACTAAATATGATTATGCTGAAATGAAATTGTGTTGGATCTATCAAATTAAATAAAAATGTATGAAGGAATCTCCACACTGCTAGGACTGGAGGTTCCATTTAACCTAGCCATTGCTCTGCTAGGTAATACACAAAAGAATTAAAAGATTCATATCATAGCGACATATGTGCACCCATGTTTATAGCAGCTCAGTTTGTGATAGCTAGATCTTGGAAACAAGCAAAATATCCACCAACTGGAGACTGGATAAAGAAGATGTGGTTCATTTATAGAATAGAGTATTATTCTGCCATTAAAAATGATGTGACTGAGTCATTCATGCTCAAATGGATGTACCTTCAGGACATCCTCATAAGTGAAATAAATAGGTCACAGATGTATAAATATCATATCTTTTCCTGGTATGAGAAAAGGAAGATGTAAATGAGTTGTAGTATTTATAGTTGATTTTGTGAAATAGAAAATATTTAAAAGGAAATATGGTGTAGGGGTAAATAACAAGGGGAAAAAGAATGTGATAGTAATTAAAAAAAGAAAACAAAATGTATGTATATAGGGAGTGGGGTTGCAGGGTTGGTGGGGGAAGGGGATAAATGAAAATCAAGTCATGTCATATTCTGGTGCAAACTCTCAAAGTTGAATGCGGTGATGATGTGTTTTCATATTGTACCAATAAAGACTTGAATTTTTCAAAATTGTATTACTAAAATTCATTTTATCTGTTTGGTTTTTTTCTTAATGTAGCTACTAATAATTTTAAGTTAAATAGTTTGTTTTCTATTTGTATTTCTCTTGCACAGAGCAGTCTAGGCCAAAGAGCTCTTTAAGGCTGCTCATTAACAGAGGCACATGGTGTCATTTGCCACGAGCTGGGGGTGTGGTTTACACCCGCATCCCCTGCTTCATTCAGTCTACCCTCCCTTGGTCATTTTCCTGAGCAGAATCCATTTCTGTGCCACACGCCATCTGAATCACATCACATAGTCTCTCAAGCTGTGTTGATGGTAATCACCTCTATGATCCCTTCTAATTCAAAGGCTCCAAATTATCATATTCCTTCCTGCATGGTAGTGCGGGGCCAGGAATGCAGCAGAGCTATGCGGTAACTTCTCTATCTTCGTTCTCATTTCTCCTTCCATGGTGGCATCAAGAAAGACTTCTTTACTGATGAGCTAGAGAAATAACTTTGCATCAGTTTTCTGATGCTTAACTGCTTGATCTACATAGCATTTTGGAGAACTGTCCATGTTACATGATACAATTTCTTAATAGGATTCTACTTGACTTAGTGGTTTTCATTCAGCTGTTGCAATGGATTTAGAGAACATCCTTTTGTAATTTAATACTTTTCTTTCTTAACCCCTTCTAGAATCACTTGAAGAATCAAAGAGTTGCAGTCTTCAACTGACATATGGGTTCTCCATAACCCCTCACATTTGGAGGAAGAGAAACTCTATCTTGCTTATTAGTTATCAGCTCTTATGCCTATGTCTGTTTCACCCACTGCCTCTGTGGCCTTGTTAATGGCAACCCCATCCTCCTTAGTCAATTCAAACCAAAACCTTTGGAGTCATGCTGTGCTGATGTCTTTCTCTCAGACCTCTCATTCATTCCATTAAAATGATAAGCTTTTAGGCTTCCCTTTCAAAATATGACCAAAGTCTTGGCAATTTTTGCTTTTCTATTGCTTCTTCCTGTTGGGGTCATCTCTTTGGTCATATGGATTACCCTACTCCCCCTTTTCCTCCTTATCCCCCTGTCCTTGTTGTCCTGTAGTCCATTTTGGCATGACAGCCAGAATCAGTCTATTTAATCTGGAGTCAAGCATGTCACTCTTCCCTTCAGGACCCCGTAATATTCTCCTAGGACTTAGACAGTGGCCAGGTGCCTGGCAGAGACCTCCAGAGTCCTCATCATCCTCCCCATCTACTGTCCCTCTGACTGGCTTTCCCTTCTTCACTTTCCCCAGATTGGCATAAAAGTTCTGTACCATCTGATCTTCACTGTAGCTCTTCTGTCTTCTTCCATAAAGCTTTGTACTTAACTCATTCTCTTTCATTATTCAAATGCCACATTTCCAGCATTTGTTAGTATAGGTCACTTTTGAAGACAAGTGTCACTGAGCTGGATTGTGCTGCTTAAAACTAAACTGCCTTTCTCTCACCTCTTCGATGTTCCAACTTGTTTTTATTTTCTTCTTTATGTTTTTATTTCTGTTTTTCTTTTGTTTCAGCATTTATTAGCTTTTATCAACTGTAAAACTTACTGTTCTTCTACTCACTCTTTTTTCCTGCTTCACCAAAAAGCAGAAAACTGAAAGCCAGTACTGAACGGATCTCTTGATCTTGCTATCAGGAAGAACGTTGGGTTGACAGCAGATTGTCAGTGCTCTGAATGTCCTTCACTGAATGGATGAATGAATGAATCCATGTGGTCTCACTTTGTGACATGCAGAGTTTATGCAAAATGCCATTGACAATTGTGAGTTCATTCCCTGAGTGTAGGAAAGATGAGCTTGAAGGTTGCTTACTGACCTTTAATGTTATTTTGGGGTCTTAGTTTGAAAACTAGTCCAGATAGAAGCTGATGCCTTTGGCCTCTCTGTGTTGATGAATTCACTCTCTCT
>PVIR01026207.1:0-23868 GCA_004026965.1 Petromus typicus | reverse complement strand
AATTCTATAAAACTTTTAAAGAAGAGTTAGTGCCTCTACTTCTGAAACTCTTCAATGAAATTGAAAAGGAAGCAGTGCTCCCAAACTCATTCCTGGAAGCAACCATTACCCTGATTCCAAAAGCAGAGAAAGACCCAACCAAAACAGAGAACTACAGGCCAATATCTCTAATGAATATTGATGCCAAAATCCTCAATAAAAATTATTCTTAATTCACTCCATAAAGCCAGCATCATATCAATACAACAAAACAAATAAGAGAAACTACAGACCAGTATCTTTAATGAACAGAGACATAAAGATCCTTAATAAGATTCTTACAAACAGAATCCTTCAACACACTAAAAATAATATACACCATGACCAACTGGATTTTATTTCAGTTATAAGAATTATTCAGTGTATACAAACTAATAGACATAATATACCAAATAAGTAAAATCAAGGATAAAATCCCATAATCATCTCAATGGATGCAGATCGCACATTTGACAAAATCCAACAACTGTTCAAATTCTCAATGTTGAATGTGATCATAATGTATGTATAAAATATACCAATAAAATCAATTTTTAAAATGGAAAATACCTCTCTATAAATAAGCTTACATATGACAAAGACACACAAGGTTATACTGAATAGGGAGAAATTGAAAACATCTCTTCTAAAAACAAAAATGGATCAAAGTATCCCCACACACCATTTCTGTTCAAATATTACTTGAAGTTTTAGTCAAAGTAAGTAGACAAGATAAATAAATAAGAGTGCAAATAGGAAGCAATAAGTTAACATCTTTGCAAGTGATTGATCCTTTACTCACAAGACCTTAAATTCTGACAAATGTTTTTTAGATCTAATAAATATATTCAGCAAGTTAGCATATAAAAATAACTTTTAAAATAATATCTTTACTTATAAGTGTGATTATAACTGTAATTCTAGATTCAGGGAGAATGAGGCAGGAGGATTGTGAATATAAAGCCTAAAGACCAAATTTTAAACATGCCAATTTCTGTGAGAATTTTTGAGCCATATGTCAAAGAACTGTTCTTCCTATTTGCTCCTGCCATGTATTGTTAGATGGTTTAATAATTAATGTATTTAAATTTTCAAGGAAGATATAATTCCAGTGCTACTTAAACTGATTAAGATCCCAGAGATAAGTAGCTTCTAATTTATGAGCCTCACTGTGGGAAAAAACTGTGGTATACAGCACTCGTCTGATTGCAACCACGGTTGTGAGTGCATTATAAAATCCAAAATGCATTGTGGGACATCAATCAATGTAAGCTGGTCAAGAAATTTTGAATTTACATTGCCCATATGTTTATAGTGGCTGTGAAATTTTAAGCATTTTAGATAATTTTTGATAAATAATTTTAATAGGATACAGGTTGTACAAATATTTTCTCCTATTCTGCATATTATTCTTTTTACATTTCATTGAAATGCAAAATTTTAACTTAATGAGTTTTTTTATTTTTATATTTTTTATATTTTTATATTTTTAATTTTAAATATTTTTTTCCATTTTTGCTCATACTTTTAATATTATAGCTTAACAATTTATTACTTAGGATGAAGATTTAGCTTAGTGTTGTCACACCTACCTGGCAAGTGCAAGGTTCTGAGTTCAGTCCCCTAAATGGGAAAAAAATAAAATCCATTACTTAATCTAAAATTGTGAATACCTTCCCCCTTTTTGCCTCCTGAGTCTTATAGATGTACACCTTACATTTAGGATTTTAATTCATATAAATTTATTTTTGTGTGGTATGAATAAGAAACATTCTTTTGCAGGTAGATATCTAATGGACTGAGAACCATTTAGATCTAGATTGTTCATGCAAGGTACAAAGATATATCTCTGATTTGCTAAATTCACCTTGTATTCTACATACTTGCTGCAATGGTGCACTTGATCTCTATACTTTTTAATTGGTTCCTATAATATTAATGGGTTTCTATTTTTTATTGGCATCTGTTTCCCATCTATGAAATTGTGTTATCTTCAAACAGAGACAGTTGCAGTTGTACCCTTTGCAATTTGGATGCTTTTTGTTTCCTATTCTTGGTAATCGTCCTGGTTATTTTTAGTGCAGAGTTGAACAGCAGTGCCAACAAGCCTCAACCTTACCTTGGTCCTGATGTTTGGAGAAAGTCATCCTGTCTTTGGTTAGGAGGTGTGAAGTCAGCTGTCTTTCATAGACGCCTTTGCTCAGGTTCAAGGAGGCTTCCTAGTAATTACTGAGTATTTCTACCATGATTAGGTATTACATTTTTGTCAAGTGCTTTTTCTACCTTGATGGAAATGATAATACGATTTTTGTTAAACACATAGTGTTCAGCACTATTAAAATAGTCAGTGATGTTTAAATAAACAATTTATTGTCTGAAAGATACATTACCATTAATCATTAACACAATACTCCTCCTTGCTTTGAACACACTTAGCCCATCGGTCTTGCTACTTTCTGAAACAATTCTGCCAATCTCCCCTTGTTGTTACACTTTTGGGAGTAACAGAAACTCGGACCCGTAGGATGAGTGCGCAGTCACCATGTAGACTCCGGGTAGGTTTCACCTAACACTTCGAGTATTATTGAAGATACACACACTTACATAGCAAACGGCAGTGGGTGTAAGCATACAGGTCGGGTCGGTCGCTGATTGGCTGAAGCATGTAGGAAGGTGGGCGGCTGTGGATTGATTGAAGTATGAAGAGAGGAGGGCTGCTGTGGATTGATTGAAGATGAAAAAATGGTTTTGGCTGAGGGAGGAGTCACGATAAAGCAGCCTGGGTTGAACTCCGGCCCAGCCAAGCCTGGCTTTCACCTTCATTCCCTGAGTGCCTTTATGAGAAGGAAGAAAAAAATTTAAGACAATGTTGCTGTCAAATGCCACTCCAAGAAAAGGCGGGGTCCTAAAAACATTATTTGTCCTCATCCACTGTGCTGCCCAGATCTGAAACAGTGCTACTTCTACCTCTTTCCTAAAGTCAGATGACAGTGAAGGTAAATGTTCTGGAACAATTCAGGATATCAAGGAGGCAGCAATATTGCAACTAAAGACACACAAAAATAATGAGATTATAACAAAAAAGAAAGGAAACAAATTTTATGTATAAGGGGGGGTGGTAGGATGGGTAGGGCTATGGAAAAAAATGAGAATTAAGTTGTGTCTTATACTAGTACAAATTCCCATTGTGGAGTGCAATCGTGATGTGTATATGTAATGTATCAATAAAGATTTCAATAGGGGCGGGGAATTTAGCTCAGTGGTTCCGGCGCCTGTCTTGCAAGTGCAAGGGCCTGATTCGATCCTCAGTAACCACATACAATACTGGGTGTGGAGACTCATGCCCAGCAGCAACCAGCACCACATATCACAGTACCGGGCATGGTGGCTCACGCCTGTAATCCCAGCACTCGGGAGGCAGAAGCAGGAGGATTTCTGTAATGTGAGTTTGGGGCTGAGCTCAGGGCCAGCCTGAACTACAAAGCGAGACCCTATCTCAAAAAAAAAAAAAAAAGATTTCAATTAAAAAAAAATAAAAGACATACAAATGACCTCCAGATTTGCTTCAGAAAATGGCAAGAATGGTAGGAGAAGTATTCTGCTGTGATGAGGGGTGATATTTTAGTGGCAATTAATGGCAAATGTCATTTATTGCATAAAATTTAAAATGTTCATAACTTTCTTTGTAAAAACCTAATAACATTTTATATAACGTTAACTGCTCTTTAATGTTAAAACCATCTTGCCTTCTGAGGAGAAATCCAAATTAGTCACATGTATAATCTTTTTTATGTATTGCTGGATTAAATTTGCTCAGATTTTGTTGATGGTTTTCTTGTTCCCTTTTCATAAGATAGATTTTTAGGTAGCTGCTTTCTTGTAACGTTTTTGTATGGTTTTATGTTGAGATACAGGAGTATTAAAATGACTTGAAATGTGTAAATTTTCTCTTATTTCTTGGAAGATTTGGAAATCACTTGCATTAACTTATCCGTAATTTTTTTTTTTTTTTTTTTTTTTTGAGACAGGGTCTTGCTTCATGGATCAGGCTGGCCCTGAACTCACTATGTAGCCCAGGCCAGCCTTGAACTTGCAGCAATCCTCCTGCCTCTGCCTTCTGAGTCCCGAAATGACAGGCATGGGAGAGCACTGTTGGATGTGGTACCAGGGATCAAACTTGAGACCTTGCACTTGCCAAGCAGATGCTGGAACCACTGAGCTAAATCCCCAGCCTAAACATGTATTTTAGTAAATGACACAGTGACATTAATGTTCCTCTAAATACTCTCCTTGTCTTCAAACATAATTAACCCATCATTCTCAACACTTTCTGGAGCAGTTCTGGAGGCTGTTTTTCTTTTTTTTAATTGTGCTGTTATAAATGCCACAATGCCTTAGAAAGTTAATAAAATTAATTTTCAGATAGATGATAGCTACATAGACAGACACACAGACAGATGTACAGTATAACGGAAGGCCATTTATCTTTGGAAAAATTATGAAACTCATAGATCTGTAATATATGAAAATTTCGCACATCTCAAACCATTTGCAATTCAATAAAATATATCCTTTCTAGTTGAAATAGTCAGTTACTCTTCAAACACTACAAAAATTTGAACAAACTTACTAATGGTTTACTGGAAGATTTTCCAAAGACTCATTATTGAAGGTATCACTTTTCTTCCACTGAACTTTACCCTATAGGCAAATATTAGTTACAGCTGTCAGATCATTAGTCATCCAGTTCAGTGTGATTGAAAATGTAGGTTGCCCATGGTCTTGACTTATCTTTGGGAGGTAGGCTGGTGTTATGGTTTGTGTCTAGGTATCTAGGTGTCTATTTAAAGTATCATGTCATCCAAGGCTATTATGGAGATGGCTGAATCTAGAATAGATGATTACTAAACCACTACAAGTGAGAGGCAGGTTTGGCACTGCCTTAATCCCTGTAGTCTGGATGGGGCAAGAGGAGCCGAAAGATGGTACCTTCACTACCTCTGTGCATGCCATGTTGTTCCTCCTGTGCAGTGCCCAGTTGCCATCCGGCCTTGAAGTCAACTGATTATGGACTGAAACCTCTATGAACTGTAAGCCAAATAAACTTTTCCTCCTTTTCTGTGTGTGTTAGGTATTTTGTCTTAGCAAGGAGAGAAAAGTAACTAACAACTGGTTAAGAGCATCTTCATTTTTCTTAAGGCAAAGGGCCAAAACTATCTACAACATGGCTGGAATAAAAAAATAGCCTAAAGTATCTGTAAATCTCATTGCTAAATCAATAATATATGTCAAATTAAATCTACTAGACTTATCTGAAATAGTAACTTTTATCTGAAAAAATGTTTGCCAAAACCATGGAGAGGGATTTTCAAGGAAATAAATCAACTACACCCCTTTCAGTCTGCAGAAATGAAGTGGCCCAAGGCAAGTGAACTATGACAGAATGTAAAAACTAAAAACATTTCCCCCAAACTTTTTCCTCAAGATCTGACTGGGAGTAGTGGGAAGAATGCTGTCTTCCTCCAGCTCCTTCCTGTACGTGAAGTGTCCTTCCGCGAAACACAGTGTTTACACGTGCACATCCTCGCCATACTCTGATGTCGCAGAGTAGTGACGTAGGAAAGCTGGACAGGCTACCGTGAAGTGGAAGGAAACAAGAAAAGATGGATAGAAGGGAAGAAGGGAAGAGGGAATGAGGAAAAGATCCACCCAAGGAGAGAAGATAAGTGCGCAAAAGAATGAAACTGTTTTTCTTCTGAGTTTTATAGTTTCAAGTTTTACATTTAGGACTGTCCCTCATGGTGAGTTAATTTTTGTGTATGGCAAGTGACAAGGGTCCACCTTCGTTCCTCCCTGTTGATATCAGATTGACCCACTTCACTGGATCTAATACCCTTTAATTCCTGTCTTGACCATAGACACATAGATCTAATTACTGACTCTCAGCTTTGTTTAACTGATTTACATGTCTGTTCGTGTGCTAGTATACACTGGCCTTGAGCTATTTCTTTGATGTAAATTTTAAAAATGAGAATTATAAATTCTCTAAATTTTTTGCCTCTCTTGCAGTTGCACATTACTTTGAGTATTTGTATTCCTTGCTATTCCATAGGAATTTTAGATCAACTAAGAATTTTCTAAAAAGAAAAAAAAACTGGAACACTGAGAGGTATGTAGTTGAACATTAATCAGTTTATTGTGTATTGCCGTCTTACAATATTAAGTCTTTTGATCTATGATTAGGACATTTTTCCTTTATTTATATATTCTTTCGTGATTTTCAAAAGTGTATTACCACCAACTATGGGTTCCCAAGTGGAGCAGGAGGCCAGATCAGGGATGTGAGCAGCTGTGGAAGTAGTGATGGTAATGGCGGAGCTGGTCCTGGGGCAGGGCACTGTGATGGGCATGAAAGCCAAAGGCTTCATGGACACTCTGCCCCAGGTCTAGCAAGGCAGTCAAATAGAAGAACTCAGGGGGCCGGGGAGTTAGCTCAGTGGTTCCGGTGCCTGTCTTGCAAGTGCAAGGACCAGGGTTCGATTCCCCGGTAACCACATAACAATACTGGGCGTGGAAACTCAAGCCCAGCACAGCCAGTACCACATACCACAGTGCCGGGCGTGGTGGCTCACACCTGTAATCCCAGCACTCGGGAGGCAGAGGCAGGAGGATTGCTGAGATGTGAGTTTGAGGCTGAGCTGAGTGCCAGCCTGAACCACACAGCGAGACCTTGTCTCAAAAAACCTAAAAAAAAAAATAAAAGAACTCAAAGTGCCTGATAGAATGGCTGGGTTTTTTATTGGCAGGGGAGGTGAGCAGATTTCACAGATTGAAGCAGAATATGGTTGCAAGACTCAGATTGCTTCAGAGAAGCCCTACGGACTTACTGGAACCCTAGAAAGTATTGAGCCAACCAAATACCTCCTGGAGCAGATCACAGATCCCTGTCAGAACAGCACTAGATTTCACAAAGACATGGACACCAGCAACACAACCCAGGAAATTCTGTGCATCTAACATGGGCCCAGTTACCCATGAAAGAGGAGAAGCAATCAAGCAGGTCTTTGGATCGTCTCTGTAAAAGATATCACCTAGAAACAAGGATAGTTTGACTTTTCCCTTTACTACCTGAATCCTTTTTGTTTATTTAGTTTTTGATTTGGCTGACTTCTCTGGTTAAAGTTTTGAGTGTTACACTGAGTACAAGTTGTGACTATGAACATTCTTGTCTTGTTCATGATGAGGGGGTGAGACAGCAAACTTGTCAAATGATTCAGCTCCATCATGTGCCAATAATTTTCACTGTTGATCTAGATACAAGCACCTACTAGTACCTATATCATAACCTGAATATTGGGCTGCCCTAAAATTTCTTCCACCATATTAAAAGTCTGTAATAATGCAGACAAGCTTTCTGCAGCAGTGCAATATGCACGGCCTCTATTCTAACCATCAATAAAATTATTCCCAGCTGAAGTCTCCTGAGCCTGGCCTTTGCTATCTGCATTCCTATTAGCATTCTGTTCTTCCAAGCTCTGACCAGTATTGCACATCAAGCACTGGTAACAACATTCTAGGGCTTCTCTATTCCATATCTCCAAATATTTCCAAACTTCTCTTGCAAACCAATTCCAAAGGCTTCTCTACCACATGGTCCGCTATAGTTCTAGCATTGTCTCCAAATTTCTCAGTTTCCTATTGCTTGACAACAATTTATAGGAAAGGAGATCTATATCCTTTGGATCACTGTTTATTTTATTTAGTCCATACACATCTGTCTCCAAGATAGAGAGGCCATCATAGAAGACCCTGGGTGAGGAAAACTCCTCATAGCATGTCATTCAGGAAGCACAGAGAAGGGCCAAGTATGGGATGAAAGTGCACCCTTTCAAGTCATTCCCCCAATGACCCACCTCATAGCCATCAAGCCTCACCTCAACATGTGAGATATTTGAAGGCTATTTCACATTCAGACAGTAATATATCTCATTATCCTATATTTCTTCTTCATTGAGGCATGAGTCTTAAATGTGGTCTTTTGATGTTATCTCCTAGCACTTGTTATATTCTATTCATGGATTATTATACTTTTTTCTTTATTCCTTCTTGAGTATTTAAGTGTATTGACTTATCTTCAAACTTTTATATCGTTAAAAATACAATGAAAATAATCCCTGGACCACTGCTGGATCAAACATTTGGACTTCAACGAAAGGTATGTTGACATAAAATTAACCAACACAAGAATTCTATTGTGAACTAAATGTAAGAAGAAGCAGCCTGAAGTAGAAGTACTGATGATGTAGGAGTAGCTGATAAATGTTGGATTCAGAAAGAATGAGGCTTTGTGATTTTAGGTTTGTAGAGGGAAAAGAAAAAGGAAACACTCTGTTTGTTCTGAATTAATAAAGCTAATGATGGCGCCTCTTGCTGGAAGGAAATAATTTGAGGAAGCAACAGAGAAATCAGTGTTATAGAAGTCAATATCAGAGAGTCTTAAAATTCTCAGGAGAGAGATAGTTCAACTTCCCCAAATTTCTTTAGTGTGATGTCAGTCTGACCATAGGTCAGTCAGACCAGGAATTTGCTCCATGAATTCCTTGAGTAATTCAGGAAACTTAGTCATTCCTACACAGGAAGTGACCTCTTCTGTTCTGAGAGTGGAATGTATCCGTTAATGGAAAGCACCTCATCCTTTTGTTTTTGGCAGCCTCTTTACCTCCAAGACTCGAATCACAGGCCAAGAATTTTATGGGCCCATAAAGCCATAAAGAAGTAACATTACTGCAAGATAAATCTCGTTAACTTCATTGCTACTCTGCTTAGTTATTCAGTCATGGAATATACTCAGACAATGACTGCAATTGCCACGTACATTTTTTAAAAGGTTGTTATTGAAAATGAACATTATTTTAAACATTGGAAGTGTAGTAGACTCACCATACAGCAGATAAGCAGCTTTGTAAATTTCTGAATATAACTTAAATTACAGGTTATTTATGTGAAATATTTTTTCTTAATGATAAATTACCTTTATCATTATGATTACCTTTATCATTATGATGAGCCTTTGATTTACTACTTTTCTGAAAATCCACTTTCTACAATTCCTAAAATAATCCACACTGGCTAATCATAAACAATGCATTTATTTAAACCACAGTTTTTGTTTTATTATTATATCTATGGGATATTGCTATTATATGAAGACCTACAAAATAACATGTTACCAACAAAATATTTTCCTACCAAGCTCTCTCTTCAAAGCCTCTTTAATCTCCTTGTTCCTGAGGCTATAGATGAGAGGGTTCAGCATAGGGATCACCACCATGTAGAACACAGATATCACCTTGTTCTGGTCAGTGGAGTAGCTGGACTTGGGCATCACATAAATGAAGGTGATGGTCCCATAGAACAGAGTGACTGCAGTGAGGTGGGAGGTGCAGGTGGAGAAGGCCTTGTGACGCCCCTTGGTGGAGTGCATCTTCATGATGGTGATGAGGATGTAGATGTACGAAATGGCTATGACAAACACTGTGACCACGATGATGGAGCCAGCTGAAAATGAGGGGATAACAGCAGGGACAGTGACATCAGAACAGGAGAGTTCAACTAAAGGAGCAAAATCACAGAAAAAATGATTGACTTGATTTGGCCCACAGAAGAGTAAACAATAGTAGCAAAGAGTGAAAGAGCAAGTGTTAAGAAAACCACCCACATAAGCAACTAGGAGTAACTGAGCACAGACTGGTGTGGACATTTTGGTGGAGTACAGCAGTGGGCTGCAGATGGCCACAAAGCGATCGTACGCCATGGCAGCCAGAAGGAAGCACTCAGTCGATCCAAAGAGAACAACAGAACCAAGCTGGATGCCACATCCAAGATATGAGATGGTGTTTGTCTCCACCAGGAAGTTTACAAGCATGTTAGGTGTGACGGATGATGAGTAGACTATGTCGGCAAAGGCCAAGTGGCTCAGAAAAAGGTACATGGGATGGTGAAGCTGAGAGGAGAGTCTGATGAGGATGATTGTGCTGAGATTTCCAAATATGGTCACCAGGTAGATGCACAGGATGATCATGAAGAGGACGACTCGAAGGAAGGGATCATCTGTCAAGCCCAGCAAAATGAACTCTGTCACTGCAGTGTGGTTCCCGTCCATTGTTGAATCCATGAGACAGGGTAGCTGCTGCCAAATTAAACTTGTAATGTCGATATTCCATGAAGAAGCTTGTAAACATGGTTTCCTATTCATTAATCATACATGGAGGTTATTACAATGAAATATGTCATTTATGTAAAACATATATTTTTATGTGTAATAAATAATTCTATACCTTAAAATTGCTTTTAAATGAAACATTCAAAATTTGCTTAAAATAATGTATATCTTTCTTTCAGATTGAAAATTGAAAACTAGTTTTCACACAGGAACACCTGCAAACCTTTTTTAGTTACTAGTTTTTGAGATAGACTCTTGCTAAGTTACTGAATTCCCTAGGCAGTGCTCACACTTCTTATACTCATCTTCAAAAGTGCACCACCAACCCCAGCTCATCGTGCATATTTTTATACATGTGATAGAATGTACAAATGGACTTTAAATGTACAAATTGACCTTAAAAAATATTTAAATATGTGAGACATGAGAATAATTAAAAGAACTTATAAATAACAAAAAGAGTCGAAAGGTATAAAGAATTATCTGATGGAGTACTGAGTTGCAGCTCATATAACAGCAAATATTTATGGAATGCTTCTCAAATATATGGGCACAATGTTAAGCATTTAATAGATATAGTTCTATTTTAATTCCCATTTAAGAATATTAACTATTTGTACTATTTTTAATTTATTGATTAAAAAACAATTTGAAATGTTAAGCAACTTATCTAAGGTTGTATATCAAGTAATGAGATGAGAATATGAACCCTGGGCAGGTTTAACTCAATTTCTTCCTTTCATAACTATTCTCTAAGTAAAATTAAGTAATGGTTACAGTGAAATTGAATACACATGTGAATGGAGAGATAACATGCCAGAGGTGCATAGCAAATTATATAATTTACAGTATCTATCAATTAAATGATACCTTTTAAAAGGAGAAGTGCAAGTTTCTGATAGAACAAAGAAGAAACAGGAAGAAATTTAAAAGACAGGTTATGAATTTATCCAATATTTTATGGAGATCTAATGGTGCAATCGGTTAGCACACGTTACTTAATATCAATATTTTATGTTTTCAATTTAAATATTGCTTTACCAAGTAATTTGAAAATAGAATTAATCACTTTGGAAATCATTAGAAAAATATTCTCAATATAATTAACATATGTTAATGCACACACCTAAAACTGTTTCCTAAAGTCAAATGTTTCTAACTGGATTACTATAATATGCAGTAATATTTTTGAAATATATTAGAGCCAAATAAAATTTTAGACTAAAAAGCCAATAAGTTTACCACTGTTCACCCAGTGAGGGACCAGAATGATTCTTGTCTCTCAAAATTTTTGACTTTATATCATTTGTCCAAAGTGCCCGGTTCCTGTCATGCTACAACTTTCAGATCAATAATCACAGAAGATCTTTCCAAATATTTAGTGGCGGAAAACCTTCAAAGCACTTCAAAGCTAGTGAATTCACTGGTATTGTAGGTGCATTCTAAGTTTACATATTGATACCACCTGGGTTTCTGGTATTATGAGTGGATAAATATGAAATATTAGGAAAAAGACTCTTGCCTGTTTATGCACAGTAATTTAATTATGGAAACCTAAGTTTATTCATCTAAAGTTATTACAAGCCTACTGCTTGTGTATAGTTACAGCTTGTGAATACACATACAATTTCAAATGTAGTCTTAAATGACAAAAAAAAATCAGTAACAAAACAGATTTAACCACTAAAGCCAAACTCTTACCTGTTAAAATAAAAATGCATTCATCTTATTATCAGAAACTCAAGGTTCTTATTATTATATATTACTATCATTTCCCTGGGGGATGGATCTCTGAAGACACTGTGATTCAAATATGAATTCAAATACAACAGGGAAATTAGCACATTCTCAAATGAGCATTAAACAGCACGCTTCCACAAAACACAACTTATCTTCAAATATCTTCCAATCCTCCAAACATCTTTTTAAGTCTACTTTGATATTAGACTAAAGAATAATAAACTGAAAATGCAAACTGTAACCTAGCTTTATTCATTCAATATCTGTTTATCTTAGAAATATTTCCTATTATTAGAAAAAATATACTTCATTAATAAATACTTTGAATAATACAGAGATGAGTGATATTGTAAATATCACAATTATCTCATATATGCACATAATATTGAAAGGCAAGGACTCAAAATACTTTTAAAGTTATATAGAGAGAACTGTAAAGTAAAAATGTTTACATGACTTCCAGCTATGACTTATTAAAAATTGATTTTATTGGTATCTGTTATATGTACATTATGATCACATTCAACGTTGAAGGTTTGTACCAGTACATGACACATCTTGATTCTCATTTTTTCCATTGCCCTGCCCACTCTCTACCTCTGACACTGTCTCTTGTAAGTAGGATGCCTCACAGCAACAACTACTGGCTAGCAGCTTATCCCGATGGAGGAGGGTAGAAACGATGACCTTCAAACTGAAAACTCAATCTAATTCAAATTTAAAGAGTCCTGCCTCACCCTCCGCATCCTTCTTCATGGATGTGGTTGATCACTGACAGAACTAACAAATTTTCCTTTAGAGCTCGCTGTACCATGCTCTGTGCTTAACACATTGCACATATTACCTCATTACTCCCATCTGTAAGCCTCAGAGCCTGGCAACTGTCCAAGCTGAGATACTTCCCTGATCATGGCGGTACATGGCGAATCAATCAGATCAGATTTCCCCTGGAAGTATGCGTCAGGGTGGGGGACCAAGCAGACCCTGAACTCAATGCCAGCACCTTCCGATCCAGCCTTCTCTGAATGGGGCCTCCCACCACAGTATGCCTGACACAGGTCCTCCCTACCCTGCTTTCTCAGGGTCAGTGTCTGGACCCCTCCCTCTCTCCATCCATCTCCTGGGGGAACCTCTCTCACAAGTCAGTGCTAGTTTTACAGTAGAGTCATGAGATGAAGCTGTAGTATAGGTGCTCCATGGATCAATCTCACATAATGAATCCCTTTGCAAAATAGTGCCTAATTACACCCTCTCTGGCAGTATTATGGTAGATGCTGCCCTAGATTTCTTCTCCAACTCTATTCTGCCAAGAAGAAGTTGCTTCTTGGGTTAAAACCTCATGCTGTTATTTTAAAATTTGTTTCAGTTGTAGGATTTTCTAGGGGTTATGATGCTGTCTCATTCCTTATTTCTTCCTGTAGCAGCCAACTATTTGGGGCTTACATTTTATCTCAGGAGTTTGTCTTTTCCTTGATCAGGTTGGTCATTTGGTAGTCACATCATCAGACCTATGCCAAGAAAACCAAGATTCAGAGGCAACTAGGAGTTGATAGTCTGATGCACACAGTAGGCAGGGGCATCCGTGCAAGGCAAGTGGGGTGGGAGGGGGGATCTCCTATTGAAATGTTATTCTGGCCAAGATTTTGTGCCTCATGATAATGACACATTCTGCAATAATACCAGATAATACAGTTTTTTCTTCACACACTCAATACACTGCCCCCTAGTTTACAACTAGCAAGATACACATTCAAGTACTAAATACCAGGTCAGCAATGAGGAAGTTAATTTCCTGTCTTGTAGAAGATTTCTAAGATAGCAGAAACTAAAGTGACCATACTTGCCAAACTTAACTTCTAAATCTCAATAAAATACACACTTCTCTTCATTTCACCACTACAAATGGTATCTGAATTGATTTTCCTACTTTTATGATACCTTTTTTTATGACAGCTAAAGTGAATTCTTAAGAGTCTAAAATTCTTGGGCCAGGGACTTAGCTCAGTGGTTCTGGCACCTGTCTTGCAAGTGCAAGGACCCGGGTTCTATTCCCCAGTAGCCACATACCATACTGGATATGAAGACTCACGCCCAGCAGCAACCAGTACCACATAGCACAGTGCCAGGCATGGTGGTTTACGCCTGTAATCCCAGCACTCGGGAGGCAGAGGCAGGAGGATTGCTGTGATGTGAGTTTGAGGCTGACCTCAGGGCCAGCCTGAATTATGAAAGAGACCCTGTCTCAAAAAAAGAAAAAAGAGTCTAAAATTCTTCTTTTTTATTGCTATCAAATAATTGTATGCAGTTACTCAAAATGAAAAGAAAACAATGGTCTGGCATCTCATTACACTCCAAAGCCTGTTTTTAACTCTAACTATTTAAGAATTGAAACACTTCAGATTCTGAAAATGATGTGATTCCTTAAAGAAAAATTTAACATTTCTGTGTTCTGCTATTTTTTCTTTTAAATGTAAACACAATTGACAAAGGAAGAAAATTGGTAGTTTTTAATGGTGTAAAAGTATCTGTACAGATATTTTTTTTTTGAGACAGGGTCTTGCTTTGTAGTTCAGGCTGACCCTGAACTCACTATGTAGCCCAGGATAGTCTCAAACTCACAGCAGTTCTCTGCCTCTGACTTCTGAGTGGTGGGATTACAGATGTGAGCCGCTACACCAAGCAAAAAGTGTCTATATATATTCTATTTGTTCAATTTATTATAGTTCCAAATAATGTTAAATGCATTAAATATCAATATAAGAAAATTTAATATTTTATCACAATGATAAAATAAAAATTAGTTTCTCAATGCCAGCAAGTAATAATGTGAAATTGAATTTAGAAGTTGTCTAAAAATAAATAAGTATAGTAAAAATGAAATCACGGTGGCTGAACCACCATAGAAGCACAAACAAGAAAAAGGGGATCTTGCTCCATGCATAACTCAGCCCTGCTCACCTCCACTGAATATTTTTTTAATTCAGTTCTTCATGGGTAAGTTATGAATACACATCAGCATCACATTCCACACTGACAGTTTGTACCAGAATATGATACAACTTGATTCTCATTCTTTCCCATTCCCCCACCCACCCTGCAACCCCCACCCCCATATATATAAGCTTTGTTTTCTTTTTTTATTGCTATCACATTCTTTTTCCCCTCATTATTTATCCCTACACCCTATTTCCTTTTAAATATTTTCTGTTTCACAATGTCAACTATATGCATAGAATTCATTTACATCTTCATGAAATAGGAAACTAAAACCCCCCCGCTGATGACTACACCTCAAGTAGCAATGGCTAGAGCCTCAAAGATCGGCTCTTTGACATCCATTTATACAACTGCAAAAATAATTCAGACAAATACCATTGAAAACATCCCTAAAGAGGCCTCACCAGAGGTCATTGCAGTGTCTTTCAGAATACACATTGTTCACAAGACTAGAGGAACAATCACAGAGGTTATGCTACATATAATCAATAGTCAATAACACAACTATTTGAACAAAAGGGAAGACTCCACTTTTGTGAAACCTACAAAGAATGTAGGATCTCTACCTTCCAACAAGAGCATACTATGTATATTGATTGCTACCAAGAGAAAACAGAAAATGTATGTATAAAACCCACTTGGAAATACAGTCAACATAATCATGAAATCCAATATAATGGGTTACATCAAGAGGAAATTATTCTGTAAAAGAAAAATCACATAAAAGTAGAAGAGATATCCAACCCATGAACCAATTTTCATTTACAAACACAAGAACTGGCTTAATAGGTTAAGTTCAGAACAGTTCCTTATTCTATTTTCTGAAATAGTTTAGGAACTTTGGAGTTAGTTCTTTTTGAAAGGTCTAATAAAATTCAGCATTAAATGCAGGGCTTTTCTTTGTGGAATATTATTGCTTCAATGTCTTTGCTCTTAATTGATTTGATTAAGTATTTAATATCTTCTTGGCTCAAACTTGGAAGGTCATGTGTTTAGAAATACGTCATTTCTTCTATATTTTTGAATTTATTGTCATATAAGCCTTCAAAACAGTTCCTAATACTCCTGTGGATTTCCATGTACCTTGTGTGATACTGCTTTTTTGTCTCTATTTTCCTAACTTGGATCTTCTCTTTTATGGGTTAGTTTGACTATGAGCATGAGTTATGAATCTTGTTATCTTTTCAAAGAACCAATTCTTGGTTTTATTGACTCTCTGTATTCTTCTTTTGATTTCCACTTTATTAATTTCAGCTCTGATTTTATGATGTCTTTTCTTCTATTCATTTGGGCCTGGTTTGTTCTTGTTTCTTAAGACACTATGATGCAATACTACGTTATTTATAATCTCTCAACTTTTTCAATGTAGGCAATTATTTCTATAAACATCCCACCCAGAATTGCCAACACTGTGCCACAGAGGTTCTGATATGTTGTGTTTTCATTTCTATTACAGTCTAGAAATCTTAAAATTAACCAAATTGGCACAGATCCACAGTAGAATACCATTAGGCAACAGAGGGAAAGTAATGACATGACCAACAAGATACATTTCAAAAACATTTCGTTGACTGAAAGAAATCTTTCAAAGAAAGAAAATGTAGCATATGACTCTGTACACATAAAATTCTACTCATCTGAAGAGTTTCAAAAAGATAGAAGCAGAAAATGCAAGTCTCTGCACAGTGGGAGCCAGGACTGACTGGAGAGGAACCTGGGAGATGTTTCTGAATTAACATGAAGGCTCTTTTTATGAAGGGATACTCCAGTCACACAGAATTCTGCAGTTTCCAACACAGACTGCTTATACACTGAAGATTTGCACATTTAACTTCAAAATGTTGCATTAAAATAAGATAGAAGGATGAATAAATAAAAGTATTAAGAATATGTAGTGGAACAAAGTCTGTGAAATCTTAATGGATGGCATTAATGTATTTTCCCACAGTGATCTCAGCAATATTTCCACTTCCACAAGTTTTTCACAACTTTGTCACTGTTCTATCATAAACTGACTTCTAGAATTCAGGCTATGCTTTATTAATTCCTAAATAAAAATAATGTTTTCCATAAAGCAAGGATATGATGCAAGGTGCAATATTCACTAGACTCTTACACATAGAAAAAATGCCAAATCTCCCCTGGAGATCTCAGAAAATAGGTAGCATCAACAACCAGAAATGAAAGCGGTCAGTTTATTCAATCATCCTTACAGAGCCTTGTATTCATGAATACATTTCACTTGTGTAAAGAGACTAAGTTTTGGAATAGTTCATTGTACAGTAGTAGAAACTCAGAGAAATCAAAGTAGTGGGTAGATTAAAGATTAAAAAAGAATTGATGTAACATGGCTTTAGGCTTTATGTTTTTCATTACAAAATGTAATGGAAACAAATTTCTGTGTGGCCATGCAGTATTTGAAGACGTTTGTTCCGGTGGATTTTCTCCCAAACATTTCACCTCCTCTTTCATTATCTTTTTCTGGGTACCAGCTTCAACTAGAGGCCCTTTTCCTAGCTCTATGGATGAGCTGCGGGACCTGGCAGATTTTCACAATAATGTAAATGATATTGACTAAAAAGTAAAATATACCTTAGAGAATATCCTCATTCCAAATATATTTGAATAAACTGAATTTTGATCAATTTATTTGTTTTTTTAACAATTAAGAGCAAACTAAATTTCAGTGGTATGTCAGGGTGGAAACAGTGTTTTCTGGACATAACAAATCACTCTAGGTCCATAGAGGACAGTCTTCTTAGTGGAGAAGAACTTCCAAGGAATGTCAGGAGGTATGGTCTCTTGTGGCCATAGAATTTTCAACTGTCTCATAAGACAATTCACAACTTCAAATGGAAAGTGAATTCATTTTAAGTATTCAGAGAGCAAATGAATTAAAATCATCTCTCATGGACATTACAGAATGGACCGTAGGAAGCTCTGTATTACTTGTGAGTTCTACAGACAGTTTAAATTTTTCTCATTTTGAAGAGATTCCTTTTTAGTGTAAGGTAAGAATTTCATATCTCTAGCTCCCATGAATATTGTTTATATCCACTAATAGCCAAGTAACTTGGAGATATTTACAGACACAGAATGCACTTAGGAGCCTCAGAGCACAATTCAGTCAGAGATGTGCAAATGTGAGTTTCCCATTTCTGGCATCATTGATGCAGACACAACAATAAAGAGGTTTTAAAAAAATACACCATGAGAATCATGTACACACAGCAGATAAAGTGAATTACTCCTGTTAGGATTGACTTGGAAGACAATGAAGAATCAAGTACAATGTCAGATATTCTCAGAGAAGGCAGATTTTCGTAAGTTCACATAAGGAAAAGCTGTCTATAAGTCATTTAAAAGAAGAATAGAACTAACAAGTTCTGAGCATGTATTATCTGTCCAGTCAGTATGTGGGAGTGTTTTAATCCTTTAAAACAACAAATATTTAGCTACAAGAGGAAAAAGGTGAATAAGTCCCTTTATGTGCGTATATGAAGTAGAGCTCACTATATCTGTTTCATTCTCTATCAGTGAAAAAATAGGCTCCTATGTAATTCCAGCTCTAATATCAAGGGTAGCTAGGTGATTTAATTGTATAGAAAGATTTAAGCAGGAGAATTAATACGTATTTAGAAGACATGTATGTATATGTTGTATAATTGAAAAATGGAGTGAAAGTCTGAATTTTAAAGTTTGTTTTACAGTAGAAACCACATTGTTATCCATCTCCTTCAGAACACTCTCCCTGGCTTCAGATACACTTATCCTGTTGTTCTTTCTTTTTGAAGTGACACTGAGCACAGCCAGACGCTGCAGGGTGCCAGGTCCAGGGAACAGAGTACATGAGAGCACAGTACATTCTTTCAGGTCTGCCTTTCTGTAGAACAGCTCTCAGAAGCAGGATTCACCAAATTTTGATCACACCTCACACACAAAAGAATTTCCGGGACTTCCTTCAGAAAGTCACCAAATGATGAAATAAGTGTGTTCAAAGTGAGGCACTGTTTTGAGTGGGATTAATGGTAAGATGTTTTTTTACTGTAGTACATTTTGGAAATTTGAACATTCACCATCTTGCCTGGGCCTGCCGGCTACAAAGCAAGCTCAAGTCAAAGGGTTGAGGAAAAAGGATTAAGGAGAAATAAAAATAAAAAATAAAGAGAGATAAAGCGTGGGGTCAGGAGGACCACAGCAAACCACAGGCTGATGCCTGAGGCTGAGGCTGAGGCACCAAGTTTATTCTCAGTGCTTCTTTTATAGTACTCTTACAGCAGTGACTATGTGCAGAGATTACAATCAGTGATTAAAAGTTTACAGAGGTTACAATCGATAAGGTAAAAACTTTGGTGTCAGTCTGCTTAACATCTCCCACCTTTTGTTGCCCACCTTTTGGTCTTAACTACATCTTTTTTGAGGTCAGTATTCAGCAAAAAGTAAAACATCTGCTGCGACCAGAATTTGTTGCTGATGTGTTATCATTACAATGGAGGTTACAAGTCAGCTTTGCATATCACTCTCTACACTTTTCTCAGGGAAATGTAAAGAGAAACTATGCCATAACCCTTAGGAAAGAGAGAGGGGAAAAGTCAGTGCAGGGCTTAAAGTAGGCTCCTGGCATCAGCAAATCTCTGGCAAAAAAAATCCCAGGCCTTCCTGGTATGAGTGCCCTTACACTGAAACTGCTTCCCACACTATGTATAATCAATTGCTTCTCATATATATCCATATATAGACACAGTGTCAATATGTGCATTTATATTCAAATGTTTAAAATGGTTCTTCATTTTCCACAGCTTCATGCATAATTTAATGACAATTTCACTGTAACCATTGTCTACTAGATTATCCATGATTTCCTTTTTTTCCTACTGTAACCATTTAATTCCATAATTACATGGTAATAACCTGTAAAACCAACAAGCACTTCTTTGATGGAAAGAAATAAGGAAGTCATTCCTAGATAGATTAGATTAGGTAGATAGATAGATAGATAGATAGATAATAGGTATAGATATAATTATTAAACCTGGAAAACCAACTTGAAATTTACAACTTGAAAATCATAAAAGCCATGAACCTCTAATGTATGTAAATTTCATACCTTTCCTATCACTTTTAATGCAATAAAGTATAACTTTTCCAGACAATTAAAATAACCAGTAACTCTTCCAAACAATACAAAAATTCGAATCCAAATTTTATTATGATTCTTTTGGAAAAAGTTGTGTAGTTTTCTATTCTTTGCAGTTTTCCAAAGACTCAGTATTAAGCAAATTTTTTCTAACATTGAACTCTGCCTCAGAGGCAAGGATTGGTTGCAACTACCACACTAGGCATTCAGTTTGGGATAGTGGAGAATGTAGTTCCAGGTTAGCCGTGGATCTCATTGACCACTGGGGAAATGGGTTGGTTAAGTGTCCTTATTTTTCTTCTGGTGAGGTATCAAAAAGGTCTGCCACATGGCTAAAATCAAGAAGCAGCCTAAAATTTCTGCAGGTCATTTTGCTATCTCCAAGAAAGATGTCACTAGATTTATCTGAAAGAATAATTTCTCTCTGAAAAGGGGTTTGCTAAATGTGTGAAGTGGGATTTTCAGGGAAATAAATCAATTATGTCCTCTGTCTTTCAACAGATGAAATTAAATAGTCCAAAGAGAGTGAGTGACAAGATTCTAGGTTGAAAGCATTTCCTTCAAATTTTGTTCCTCAAGGTTTGATAGGAAATAATGGGAAGAATGTCATGCTGACCTATTCTCAATCACTAGTTACTTTGAGTATATGAAAAAAAAATAAAATTTATCGACAATAGCAATGGAAATAGGGTGAAACATAAGTACATGGATAGCTTCAAGATGTAGATATGACAATTTCTTCTAAATGAGGATTTTTCTCCTTCTGGAAAGGCCTGTCAAAATTTGATAGAAACATGAGCGAGAACATATAACCTTTGAGAAGTTTCTCCTCCAACCCATTATAGTCCTAGTAGAGATCCTATTGTGTCAGGATGTGGTATGATACCATAGAAAATAAAATATGTCTATACAGAGAACTTTTCTCTGCTACAGGAAGACATCTTTTAGAATTTGTAGCACTTTTTGTTTCTATTTTTGTTTTGTTTTTGAAGGAGAGGTGGGAAGTTTTATAATTTAAAAAAGTAGCATTAAATATGTATAAAGCTCATATTATATATGTACTGAGAGAAGCAGACAGTATTCTTTAGTATATAAATAATACAGTCAGGAAGAAAGTACACCTTCTAAAACATCCACATAAGCTTCCTGAAGAAGATGGAACCACATCAATTTATTGAATTGTCCTTGTCTACTTAGATTTATCAGATTGGTAACCGATAGGGTATATTAAATGGTAAAATTGTACCCTACCCTTACTGTTATGGAATTGGACATGCTAAAATATCACCATCAACCAATCAGATATAAACACAATGAATCTGCTAATGAAATCAGAATGACTGAAACTGTGTTCTCCATGAAAATTCTGTCAAACGCAACTGACCAGTACATCTTAGAGACTGAATAAATACTGGTTACCTAATTGTTCTTTCTGCTATGCTGCTCTCAGAAATTCAGTTTATGATATATAAGCTAGTCAATCAGTAATGTGTTTTGATCTTCACTTTTTGAGCTCTGCAGATTCTGCAGAGTACTTTCCAGTATACTTTCTCCAACCCCTGATCCACACTAGGTCCTTACACTGCTTTCTTTTCCTTCTTTGCAAACTGCCTTAAATTAAATCTTACTACATTGAAATTAGCCATTACTTTCCTACTGTCCTCCTACACAGAGTAAAGGCCCTAAGAAATGATGCAAAGACCACTGCAACTGGACCTATGAACTCGAGTTATCCCAGCTATTCTCCAAAGCAGCCGTGTGCACCAGCGCACCACTGAGAAAATCGTTTGGAATTTCCTGAAAACCGAAGGATTCACTACCACGTGACACAACTATGCCTCCCAGGGCTGGGATAATCTTCCCACAGTGCTCCTGACTTCACCCCCTGCCTGCAACGAAGACAGTTACTGAACACCGCGCAGGCTTTTCCAATGATTGTTGATTAGAATCCAGTACAAACCAACGCTGAAAATTCATTTGTTAGGTCTAATCACTGGTACAAACGTGAGCCACATAGACAGTGCATTCTGGGGAGCACGTGAAAGGTAGGATGACTTTTCAACAGTATTTGGAATCATGCAGAAGAATTATCCTTATCCCTCCTTCAGTTCTTCTTGAATCAGAAGGCATTGTACCTGCCAGTCACATATTAGAGCTTTTCGTTTGGCAGTTTTAAGTCCCCTAAACATTTTTCAGATTTTATCTACCATGTTTCTGGGGTAAAAATATAAACAGATTTTTAATATCTTCTTCTTTCATTCAAATTTTGACTATTGAAGCGATAAAGAGGTGGGAAAAATTGGAGGGCATCCATGGGATAGATAAACCTAATATATCATTTATAAATTCACATAACAATTTTCTTCTGAATTCAACCACATGAACTTGATTCCTTTTACTTAGGCTTCATTATTAAGACTTGTGTAGCCCTTGCCCAGAAGTCCACTGATGTAGGCACACTGTATAATCACTTCAGAGCTCTACTTGTGTGAATACAGTCAACCCACACACACACAGCTGAAGCCAGGGAGGGTCAAACACTGCCACAGAGAAGATGGGCAACCTCACCACAGTGAGCACATTCATTCTGTGTGGGTTTTCCAGTTTCCCTGAAGTATGCAGTCTCCTCTTTGTGCTGATTTTCTTTTCGCACCTGGTAATCCTACTAGAAAACATGTCCACAATGATGGCCATCAAGCGCAGTCACAATCTGCACACCCCTATGTACTTTTTCCTCTTTGGTCTGTCCTTTTCAGAAACCTGTACCACTCTGGTTATCATTCCTCGCATGTTAACAGACTTGCTATCAGAAAGCAAGACCATTTCTCTTCCTGAATGTGCCACACAGATGTTTTTCTTCTTCGGTTTTGGAACCATTAACTGCTTCATCATGGCTGCCATGTCCTATGACCGTTACACCGCCATCCACAACCCACTGCATTACCCCGTGCTGATGACAAGGCAGGTTTGCTTTCAGCTCATGATGGCCTCCGTTGGAGGTGGATTTCTGGTTGCTCTGTGCATTGTCAGCATAGTATTCAGCCTGTCCTTTTGTGACTCCAACACCGTTCAGCATTATTTTTGTGACATTTTGTCTGTAGCCTCTCTTGCTTGTGATTATACATTTTTTCAAAAACTCTTTCTGCTTGGATTCTCTGGCTTTGTGTTAGTGGGCACCCTTGTCTTAATTATGATTTCCTACATCTTCATTGGGTCCATAGTCATGAAAATGCCTTCTGCTAACGGGAGGTACAAGGCCTTCTCCACCTGCTCCTCTCATCTCACTGTGGTCTCCATACACTATGGATTTACTTGCTTTGTCTATTTAAGGCCCAAGAGCAATGACAGGGACTCATCCAATGAAGATATGCTGATGGCTGTGACATTCACAGTGCTGACACCTCTGCTTAACCCCATTGTTTATAGTCTCAGGAACAAAGAGATGCAGGAGGCCCTGGGGAAACTACTAGGCAGTATAATTAAGTTTTCCCCTCAAATGGCCAATAAAAGAGGCCAGAATATTTAATATGTGGAAATTACAATACTTCCAATAAAAATCATTACTCTGTATTCAAAGCAATTCAAGTGTTCTTTAATTACCTGGTGTGTCCTAGTCTTCCAATTTTCCTAATACAAAATAGAATGGAATTTTTAAAATGTCATTTCACCATCGTATGCATGCAAGAATGTATAAAGAAACATAAATATGAATGTAGTAGTTATATCAGAACACATATTAGAATGTCATATTTTC
>PVIR01026206.1:0-24106 GCA_004026965.1 Petromus typicus | reverse complement strand
CTGCGCAGCTGAGCCAAATCTAAAATGAGATTCAAATAGGCACCAACAGAGAGGAAGAGAAGAACAAATGGCATTCCAGATAGAGGTCAGAGTAAAAATAAAAGCACAGGGTGTTTTCTGTCTTCATTTATTTGTTTTGTTTTTGAGCCAAGGTCTCACTAAACTACTACCTTGCTCAGTCTGGGACTGAGTTTTCGATCCTCCTGCCTCAGCCTCCCAGGAGTGCTGGGATTACAGATGTGTGCCGCCCTGCTTGGTTCCATGGACGGGTTTTTGAACTGACGGATGACATACGGGAAGGGGCACAGCCCTACATATAGATTCACAATAGACTTACCAAAATGAATAGGAGGCAATTTTGAAATTAGCTTAGTGGAAGCTGGTGTGATTCTTTTTATCGAGCCATAATCCATCAGAACTGTCATAAGCCTGTCAAAAAGATGTCCCCGGGCTGGGGAGTTACCTCAGTGGTTCTGGCGCCTGTCTTACAAGCGCAAGGACCTGGGTTCAATCCCCGGTAACCACATAACAATACTGGGCGTGGAGACCCACATCCAGCAGCAATCAGTACCACATACCACAGTGCCGGGCGTGGTGGCTCACGCCTGTAATCCCAGCACTCGGGAGGCAGAGGCAGGAGGATTGCTGTGATGTGAGTTGGAGGCTGAGCTCAGGGCCAGCCTGAACCACAAAGCGAGACCCTGTCTCAAAAACAAAAAAACAAAAGAAAAAAACCCTAAAAAAATAGAAAGATCACTCCAGCAGCACTGTAGGGCATCATTTTCAGGGCACTGAGACTGGAGGCAGGGAAACGTCGGTGGATTGTCCAGGTGAAGCACTGATAACAGAAACCAGAATGAGGGCAGCGGGGAGAGACATCCCTCAGAGACAAAGCCAGCGATGTGCGGAAGGGAAAGGTGGTACCAAGTGGCCGCGAGGAAAACAGGCTGCTCGGAAGGGATGACGCCTGACGCCAGCTTCTGTGTCCTTTCCTGCTTCCTGAAGTTGGCTTTAGGACAGAGCGTGGCAGGCACACTGCACCGGGCCTGTTGCTGGCCAGTGGAGAGCTGCCCTGGTGAACAGCTGTAGCGCAAGATGTTCCACCGGCCTTGCAGAACGCCCTTAGGACTGCAGTTGAGGGGAACACTCCGCCATCCACCCAGCCAGCTTCGCTTCCTTCCTCCCTGCTACCTTTTCCTTCTTTTCTGCCTTCTTCCCTTTCCCCTTTCTTCCTTTCTTTCTCCCTTCTTGCCTGCTCCATCCTTTCCTCTTCCTCTCCCTGCCTTTCTTCCTTCCTAATTCACGATCGTTAGACCTGCCTCACGGCCCAGCGGCTCTCCTTGAGCATCTGGACTAACATCAGTAGTGGGCTGGCTTTGAGTCATGGTACCTGAGTGAGACTCTGACTCCAGCAGGTCTATGGGCATGAGCTCAAGCAAATAACTTACCCTCTTCAATGTGCCGGTCATGAGCTGGCAGTATAGATTAGTGACAGCACTTGCTTAGCATGTCCAAGACCCTCGTTTGATTCCCCAGCACCACACACACAAAAAGTTCCAGTCTTTTCCTTTTAAAGTCATGAAAATGGTGATGATTAAAGGTCAGGTTTATAAAGCACTGAGCACACCAGTAAGTGCTGGATAAATGTTAACAATTCTTATTATTAGATATGGGAAGCAAAGGAAAAGAAAAAATGAGTAATTCTTAGGGCTCTAGCTACTTACAAAATTCTCGTTTTGAATACACCAGATAAAATACTAAAAAATCCTTCCTTTCCTTCCTGCTCTTCAATGTCTTGACTTCTCCAGTTTATATGGATAATGAGGCGTAAACTGTTAACTTATATATTGAAATGGACATAAAAATCAATCCTATCGCCCCAAGCATGGCATGGTTCATAGGCGGCCTATGAAGCAGGACTTGGGAGGCTGAGGCAGGAGGATCATTGTGAATTCGAGGCCGGCCTGGGCTGCATAATGAATTCAAGGACACTCTGAACTATATAGTGAGATTCTGTCTCAAAAAAAAAAAAAATCTTCCAGACTTTGGAGTTTAGAAAAGACCCATTTTATAGCTCCATCATATAAGAAAGGAAAAAAGTTGCCCAGCCTACCCAAGGACCTAAAAAATAGAGTGAGGGAATTCTAAGTTAAATTTTTCTTGCAGAGTTTTGTTTGGAACAGTTTAACTCTTACAGATGAGATTCCAGACATAGTGTAAAGTACACACTTTACAAGTGACCTTCCACTTCCTCAAACACACTTGTAAAGTTAAGATAGACAAAAATTCAAATGGGAGACTGAAATCCAGAGTTAAAGCTTGCAAAATGGAATGGAAAGGCAGGATGAAATTTTCTGAACAAAACCTTAAGAAGTTTATTATTGTACAGAGCTGGGTTGGGGAAAATCTAACCCAGCCACAGTTTGGATGAACAATCTATGGGTTTTAAATTAACTGCCAGGCCTGTGGGCACCGACAGTAAAATTTAAGCTTGTAGAACATATGAGTGGGGGTTTAGGCTGTGAGCTGGAAGGACAATATTCTAAGAAGGAACCTTCTGTATTCTCGTCTTCAACAGGAGAGACCTGATGACTAGCCTGCAAATGCCATACAACTCAGCGCTTTGTAAGGACAAGTCTGCAGCTTAACGGTTCTGAACCTGAATTCATACATTTGCAGGAAACTACCATAGAAAAAGATATTTCAGTTTGGCATATGCAGGTAGCTCATTTCTCTGGTTAACTTTTTAACTAAATGATCTCAGGGTGGGGGATCATTTTTGTGCGCTGGCCCGACCCACGGGGTGTGGCACTGGAACCAATGTGTTTCCACCTATTTCACACCGTGTCAGGCTGCACACAGAACTATTTTTCTCGAGGTAATGAGCTGGAGCAACCAGTTTTTCCTGAAGTTTGTCTGATACATACATCTGTGATGAGCTGCTCTGTCATCCTGTGTTGTGATCATAGCCTCGAACGGCCCATCCCTGGTCGACCAGCTGCCTGTTGACATCAGGGTTTCAGAGGCGGGCACGAAGATCAACATGGGGCAATGACAGAAAGGACCAGAAGGCCCTAGAGCACAGGGCACTGACTAAGCACTAGTGTACGAGGCCAAGGGAGAGGATGATCCAGTTTGAGCCACACCGTAATAAGCAGTCTGAGATAGTCTGTGGGCTACAAGTGAGCTTCCCCACCCCTTCTGTGCTGTTACCTTTAGATTCCTTGTTGGCATTTCCAGATATTTTAAACATCTTTTGAGAAAAAGGTAGTAAGAGAGACCAAATCTTGGTGAAACCAACGCTTCGATAGAAACAGAATTCTGAAGATTTTATGTAGGAGCTCTTTACGCCGCTAAGAGACGTGGAAAGTAAAGCACAAGGCCTGCGTTTCCTTTTGTTGTGCAGTGAACCAGACGTGTGTTCTGGGCCCCTGTTGCTTCCCTTGTAAATGGACAAGGAACCCACCTTGCTAGTTCCAAGAGTGCAGGAGCCTATTCATGTTGCCCTGGTCTGTGAAGGACCCCTGACTTGGGAGCAGGATATACAGACAGCCAGAAAGAAACAGGTAGAATATTTCAGGTGGTCTCTTGAAATCAGTCAGAAGGAGGCCCCTAGAACCCCAAGGGCAATGAGCAAGAGCTGGAATCACGGGATGCCCAATTCCCATCTCAGATCAGTCCTTCTTGGCAGTTGGCTGAGTTGCTCTCTGTCTCACTTTCTTCATTCTGTCATGCAGAAGAGGTCACAGAGAATGGGGCGTCACCCAGTGTAGCATGTCCCCAGTGCTCTGAGAAAAAGGACAGGGGAAGTAGAAACCAGAGTTGTCTGTGACAAACCACTCCAAACGCTGTCTTTCCGGATGGGAAAGATGGGCAGCCAGGTAGCTGTAGTACCCGGGGCTTCGTAAGTCCTTTCATCCTCTCTTCCACACCACCTGCGTGGGCAAGAAAACAAAGATCTCCACTAGAGAGGCTGAGGTAGGTGGGCTATTGGAGATTGAGGAAGTACCCTCAGATTTTCAGGACTGAGACCCTCTTTTTTACCATATTTTATTTATTTATCATATGTGTAACACACATCATTTTAGCTATCTTTGCATGTACAGCTCAGCAGACTCTTCTGACTTCAGTTCTACTTGGCTGAGGTAGATGATGTGTTCCTTCTAGGAGTTTCTGAAGGTTCTGCACAACCAGCCTGCAGGGTCCCTTCTGGTTAAATTGGGTTTGGTCCCTACAGTATGGAAATATCCCCAAATACCGGAAACAGTGCAGGAAAATATTAATTTCACTTGATACGTGGTATGGCTTGAGTTTAGATGGTCCCTCCAGCCTCACGTGGTCATGGGTGGGCCTTTTCCAGAGGGGGTTGAATCTGTAGTGTGTGCTGCTGAGATTGATCCGCGGTGCGGTGCCAGTCTCAAGGACACCAGGATGAAGGGTGTGAGGGCTGCCTGCCCTAAGCGGCCTGAGTAGGATATAAGGGGCAGAAAGGTCTGTTAAAAACCTCTTGTTGCTTTTGCTCGTTTGTACGCACCGTGAACTGTTTCCACCCTGCTTTGGAGCTAGCTGATTATGAACAAAAACCTCTACAAACTGCGAGCTAAATTTACCTTTCCTCTTCGACTTTGGGTGTTGGGTATTTTGTCTCAGCAACAAGAAAAGTAGCTGAGACAATGCTAGTGAGCTCTTCTTTGATGCCGTGTCCCTTTATTTGTGCCTCTGGCTTGGCCTTCACTACCTGACTTGACCTGTGGCTTGCTTTTTTTTTAATGCTGCATTTTGGTCCTGTAATGACAACCATTAGTTACCTGCTTTCCTCCAGCTCTGACTTGGCTGCTCTTTCAGTGGACCTTGCATAGCTTTTTGGTCAAATGTGATCAACAGCTTCCGCTGACTACCTGTGCTCGGATCCCACACCCTACCTGCCTACTGGACAGTTCCTCAGCAGTGTGTCAGTCCTTGTTTTGCAAAACAGATTACAACATGTCCAGAGAGAGCCTTCATATTTTGCCAGAAAGCAGATGCTCCTGTAATATCTCAGTGCTTGTCATTAGTCTAGTCAGTCATTTAGACACACAAGGAAGCAGAGTCCTCTGATTTCATCTCTTTAATTACTCCCAGCCAATCAACTCCAAGAACCCTCAGATTTTTCTTCAAATATTGATCTCTTTTCTGTGCTTCCCTCTCCCACACCCATCTCTAGGTCCTTAGCACCCCTAAGGTCAGCTAGTCTCATGTCCACGCCTGTCCTGATTCAATTTCCTGATTGGCTGAGGCCAGATCTAGTCCTTTGTCAATCAAAATCTCATTAGTTAATTGCCCCGAGTTTGAGGCCAGCCTGCGCCACATAGTGAATCCAAGGCTTTAAACACCAAAATTCCTCCTTATTCATATCTTGTGGGCTTCTTGCTCTTACCCAGCTGTCAGAGGTTTCCACCTACTTTGATCCCATGCTCTCCCAGGTGGTTATATTGTAATGGAAAATTTAATGGGTTTGGAATTTGTGGAGCTGCTTTCAAACCCAGCTCTGTACTTGGCCAGATGATCTTGGGTAATCCATTGACTCCTATAGCCTTGGATCTTCGTTTGCGAAATGAGGATAATGACGCTTACGTCATAGAGAATTTTATGAGGATTTAATAAGATCATCTGTGTGGAGATAATGTAGTATTGTGCTCGGAATTCTTGTTTGAGCTGACTCACTTGGCTCAAACCCAGGCCTTTCCATTTACTAACGATTCAACTTGAAAGACATTCCTTAACCTCATCTGTAAGAGGGAGATGCTAACAGTACCAGCGTCACAGGTCTACAGTGAGGGTAAAAAGACACATGTAAAGTGCGTAGCCTAGTGTGGCGTGCTGCAGCTTTAATAGGTATAAGCTGTTGTTATTACGTGGCAAGAGACTATAGCGATTGAAACCTAATTAGCATTTTCACCTTTGCTGACTTTCTTGACGAATTCATCTTATCCACGTGATCTTATTTCCACTAGTTCTTGCTATGTACATCTTTGGTCTTCCTGGTGACAGGCTGGTCATTTCCATTTCCCATGTATGTATCTTCCATTTTTCCTGCTTTTGGGTCTGATATTCTTCATTTCTAGAATGTCATAATTTCTCTTCTCTGGCTGTCTAGATTTTTCCTGTTGATTGAAGTCTGTCCTAAACTTTGTCTCCATGAAAATGACCATCGACAGGGAATCAAACCTAAGACTTTCACACTGAGCTATATAGTCCTAGACATTTTTTATTGTATTTATTTATTTATTTTGATCTTGAAACAAGATCAAGTCACTTACTTGTCCAGGCTGTGCTCAAACTTGTAATCCTCCTGCCTCCGCCCCCGAGAATGTTGGAGTATATCAGCATCTTGCCGTGTCCCACCTTGAAACTTTCCCTTTTGACTTCTATACTCATAAATATCTCATGTTGGGGGACCAATTACCTTTGAGCTAGGACTTGTTGCTATTATTCTGACAGATACACTTAAAGACTGTTTCCTATGTATTTTTTTGTGTGTCGTCAGCTAAGTTAGAAATTATTCCTCAGTCCAGCGTTATTTTACAAACAAAATATTTATAAGGTAACTCTTTAATGTATTAGGCTTCTTTTCCGGTCACCCCTTTCTTGGGAGGGTATCCTCATGTTGTATGTAGGGTGGAATTTGGAGAAGCACACATGAACTTAGTCGTCTCAGGAAGGGGAGGGAGCCAGGATTCAGGAATGAGTTTTCAGACCTATAGTCTCTTATCAATATAACGGCATAAGAGGATAGAGAGATGCAGAGGGGTTTGGGGACAAGGAGTTCTTGCTGAGAGCTGGTATGGGCTCTGGCTCAGGAGCTGGAGAAGAGCATAAGCATAGAGGCCCTGTAGGCAAGGGTTGGAGAATGACCATCGCTGACACAGACGGGGAAGTTCCCTCATTCAAATCTAGTTCTTGCTTGACAGGCTTTCCCTTTAACTAGCTTCTCAAGCTCCTCACACCTTTACACAACATTCGCCCTATTGAGAAACTGGTTTTGCATGAAACTTCCCATGGCTTGAAGCAAGTGACCATGACGGTGTTTGCATACCATTGGGGTTTTACCCTCCCAGAAGTGCCAGTAAAGATGAAGTGGCATTGAGATGACACGACATGAAGGACACACTACAGCCAGCAATGAGAACATTTGAACTATGTGCAAGGTTCACAGTGGGATTTCACAACGGCAGGCAAGGCTGAGAAAGACTAGATCAGAAGCAAGGTGAAGAGCATTGTCTTTGCCCCAGTTCTCAGGGGACCATGGCTCCACTTTCTCTGCACTCCTGTCATCTGGATTACTGTCATCTGGATTACTCGGCTCAGGATGGCATTATACATACATTAAAAAGAGTTTTATGTGTAACTGTGTTGTCCAGCTAGTTATGTTTCCTGAAAATACAAATGAAATCTTATAATTTCCTTCTTTCCTTCCTTCCTTCCTTCTTTCCTTCCTTCTCTTATCTTGCTGAGTTGTTAAATTGCTCAGGCTGGGCTTAAATTGTGATCCTGCCTCAGCCTCTAGAATGCTGGGATCACAAGAGTGTACCACGATGCCTGGCTCACATTGTAGACTCCTTTGTTCCTCTCAGAACCTCACAATACAATTTATTCAATGTTGGACACAATAAAATTCTCAACAATAAGTGTCGTTAGATGTATTTTTGGAAATGAAAATTCATATAAAGTAGAGAATTAGAAGATTTGATTATTTTTTAAATAAAAAGAGCAGACTCCTCTCCTGCAATAGGTGGTGGTCAGCATAGTATAGGTAGCACATACGGACCCATGCTTCAACTCGGAAAGAAAGATGCCCCATCCTAGTGCATGAGCCTTCTTCCCTGACTCCTTTTGCTTCAGAACTCAAAGGGCAAACAATTGCAGCCTGAGCAACATCAAAAATTATCTGACTCAACTGTCATATTTTGTAAGATGAGGAAATGGGGGAGAGCAGCTAGGGTGGGGAGAGCGTGTGTGGGCTTTGGCGCCAGGTAGAACCGGATTATCGTCTCAGGATTACCACCTTCTAGCTGTGTGGTTATAGAAGAGCCTGTCAGCATCTTGGTCTACCTAAAATATAAATGAAAATATTGTGGAAAGTGAGATATGTAGATACACACACCATCAGCCATTGTAGATCCTCAGGCCCTGCTGGGTAGTACACACCTATAATTCCACAACTTTCGGAGGCTGAGGCAGGAAAATCACAAGTTTGAGCCTGAGCAATTTAGAAACATAGGGAGACGTTATCTTAGCATTTAAAAAACAAAAACAAACAAATAAGCAACAACATTTTAAAGGACTGGAGATGTAACTCAGTGAGAAGGCCCTGCAAACTGAAGTTTTGCAATCCCATAGATAGGCTGTCTTCCTATCTATTAAAAAATTAGGATCAACAACCAATTTTCAAGATACAGATGACCTTCACTGGTGATTTGGATAAATGATTATGAGTACATTTATAATAGGTTGAAATAAAAGAACTTACTAGATAGAAATACTGAATTTTAGTGGGAAATCCAAAGGCATTGTAGTTAGCACCCATTGCTAACTACAGTGTTTGAACTCTGATAAAAATAGTACTCATGTCCTTTTACCCTTTTTTTTAAAAAAAAAGTCTCATCCCTGATATTTTTACATGCTTTGTCTTGCAACCTGATATTTTTCACCTGTCTTCTTCAGACATATTCTGCTGTTCATTAATCATCAGTTGGAACTAAAATGAAAACCCTGCTGTTAAGGTTCTGTAAAGAAAATAAGAAGGATAACTGGAAATACTTTGGACTTTTAAAGTAGTTTAGTCTCAGAAATTTATATCATTTACAATAACGATAGAGAACCAATGCAGAGAGTCTCTGCAGACAAAAGCTAACTCTGAATGTCTCCTCAGTCAGCCCCAGCGATGCTGCCTGACATTGTTCTGGTCTCATATACCATGGAAGCAAGGTTCCCAAGGAGAGTGCAGCCTAGGGTGAGCCTGAAGACCACATCCTGTGTGCAAAGTGACCAGCAGTTAACAGAGAGTGATTCTGCTAATTAGCCCTGTGAAGGATAATGTAGAAACAGACACATAATTATTGGCTTCGAAGAGAGACAGGATTAACAGCAAAAGTTGGCATTTCTATCCCATCTCGTGTTTGACACAGGGCTTCATTGAAAGGCTGTACGTAATCCTTCCATTAATGCTATGATGTAGACATTCGTGTTATTCTATTTATAAATAAGAAAAGTGAGATTTCGAGAGTTCATTCGTCCTTAAATCAGCAACAATAAATGAAAGAAACCAGACCTGGTGGTGCAGCCCTACACTCGCAGCTAACTGGAAGCTGAGGAAGAAGGATTGCTTGAACCTGGGATCTGGGCATTGGAGACCAGCCTGGACAACACGGCAAAATCCTATCTCTCTCTGTCTCTATTTTTTAAGATCTCATCTCTTAAAAAAAAAAAAAAGCAAAAGATTTAGGGTTAAAACAGATTTGTCTGGTTCCCAAATTTAAGTGCTTCCCTACTGTGGTATACACGCTGCCTGGTGAATCATTCAGCCACAGTCCACCATCCTCGGCTTGGTAGATTCTGCCAGTGAGCACCTGAGCTGGGTGTGGGCTTTCATGCCTATAACTCCAGCATTTGGAGATTGAGGCAGGAAGATCACAAAAGAGTTTGAGGCCTCTCTGTGCTACATGATGAGTTCAAGGGCAGCCTGGAGTATATCGTGAGATCCTGTTTCACAAAAGAAACAGAAGAAGGAGAAGAGGGAGAAGGAGAAAGGAGGAGACGGAGGAGGGGAGAAGTGCAGACGGGGAGGATACTGTACAGACAGTACTTTGCCGCGGTCTCTGCTCCTCAACTACCTGCTTCCCATTGACATGCAGGCCTCCTAACACACACTTATCATGAAACATACGGGGCAGAGGAGGCTTGGAGCTGAATGTCTTTACCTGACTCTCCACCATAAATTAAACATAGCATGTCTAAAATATGGCTCAATTGCACCACTCCCACCTTCATCAGACCTCTTTCCTCACTTTTCTGTTTTGTTTTTGAGACAGGGTCTCACTTTTGTAGTGCAGGTTGGCCCTGAGCTCAGCCTCCAACTCACATCACAGCAATCCTCCTGCCTCTGCCTCCCGAGTGCTGGGATGACAGGCGTGAGCCACCACGCCCGGCACTGTGGTATGTGGTTCTGATTGCTGCTGGGTGTGCGTTTTCACGCCCAGCATTGTACTTTTCTGTTTGTTTTAAGAAGTTTGTTATTCTTAAACCCAGTCACCTAGATGTGACAACAGTAACAGCTAACATTTACTAGGAATCCATTCCAGTTACTGTGCCTAGCATTTTAGATATCACTCACCTAATTCTCCCAACAACCTTATAAAGAAGGTACAATTACTAACCATACTGAACACCAGGGGAAACTGCCAAGAGGACACCTGAGCATCACCTTTCATTATTCTCTCCTTTGCCTTCCCCAGCTCAGGAATCAAGACATCCACTCCGTTCTCCCCATGTCACTTCTTGAATGTGTTGCTTTTAAAAGGTCTGCATCCATTACTACCACAGTGGTCTTGCTTCTTTTTAATTTGTGAGCTACATCCCCCGCCCTCTTTTTAATTTTTACAGGGGCTCTCATGAAAGAGTTTACCTTAAATCTCCAAGGAGACTTTAGACCTGGAGTTTTCAGCAATGCTGAAACTGTAGGGACTTTGGCATCTCTTAAAGGTAGACTAAATGCATTTTGTATAAAGAGATAGACATGAGTCTTTGGGGGTCAGGGGTGGAACACTATGTTTATATTTAGGTATTTCCTGAAGCCTAGAGTTTTGGAAACGTGATTGGGATTCGTCCATTGATGAGTTTGTAGATAAATGTGATGTTAGCAGTTTATAGGTAAATGTAATGTAATGTCAGTTTTTAGCTAAATACGATGATAGCCAAACCTGACAGGAAGAGGGGGGACAGTAGGGGCTCGGCCTCTGAGGGTTTTTAATCTCCCTTTCTCCTCTCTTGGTCTCTGTCTCTGCTTCCTGCTGTGCCATGCTGGTCTTCTTGGAGTCAGCCAAGTATGGGCTGAAACCTCTATAATCTGTGACCCAAAAGGAAACTTTTCCTCCTTTACATTGTGGGTGTTGGGTATTATTTCCCAGGGACAAGGATATAATAACATTGTACACCTTGAATATATAATTTAGATTTTCAATTTTGCATCAATAAATTTTGAGGTGAAAGGAGAAAAAAAAAACCCACACTAAATGATATACAGTAAAAATAAAAAGAATTGAACCCAAGCCTATTTCACTGACCTATATCCCCAGCTCTTTTAAAATTTTTCCTTTTGACTCAGAATCTGGGCTCAGTCTTTTGGGTCTCCTTCCTTAGGGTCCCAGAGCCCCGGAGTTACAGACATGCTCCACAACATCCAGCTATATTCTCTTCTTTACATTTCCTGCAGACTTTCTACAATGAACATGTATGGCACTATAATAGAAAACAAGGACAATAAAGCATAATTTTTAACAAGAACCAAAATTTCCATCATTCCCTGCTACTTATAACATCTAAATTCTTTGTCCAGGCCTGATGTAATCTGGCCCCAAACTGTTTTCCAGGCTTATTTTATACTATTAAATTCAAATGTTCTGCTTCAGTTAAACTACTTTAAATGCATTTTTTCGGCTGTGTCTCTGACTGGGCTTATTTCTCTTCTTGGAATCCTCATTGTCTTTTAATTTCCAACTCAATCTCACATTCAAAATCTAAATTCTACATACAGCCTTTCTTAAGAGGGAACTGGTCACTACATGGTATTATTTTGTGGATTGGGCATTATGCATTATGTTTAGTGTCTTACTTGATACACCATGTAAACCTCACAACTCTGGTAGGTCAGTTTTCACCATCTTCAAACTGCAGATGAGGAAACTGAAGTTTCTACTAGGTCACACAGACTGTGTGTGACACAGCTGGAATCCATGGCTGGCTGATTCTGGCTTTTTTTTTTTTTTTGCGATACCTAAGATTGAACCCAAGACCTTCACGCTGAGTTATGCCCTTAATTCTTTTTTTTTTTTTTTTTTTTTTTTTTTTTTTTTTTGAGACAGGGTCTCGCTTTGTGGTTCAGGCTGGCCCTGAGCTCAGCCTCCAACTCACATCACAGCAATCCTCCTGCCTCTGCCTCCCGAGTGCTGGGATTACAGGCGTGAACTACCACGCCTGGGACTGTGGTATGTGGTACTGATTGCTGCTGGGCGTGAGTCTCCACACCCATTATTGTATGTGGTGACCAAGGATCAAACCCGGATCCTGGCACTTACAAGACAGGCGCCGGAACCACTGAGCTAAATCCCTGCCCCCCCCCCAGTTTTTTTTATTATTTTAATTTTATTTTTGAGACAGGGTCTCGCTTTTGTAGTTCATGCTGGCCCTGAGCTCAGCCTCCAACTCACATCACAGCAATCCTCCTGCCTCTGCCTCCCAAGTGCTGGAATTACAGGTGTGAGCCACCATGCCCGACACTGTGGTATTTGGTACTGACTGCTGGTGGGTGTGAGTCTCCATACTGTGTGTGGTCACCAGGGATCAAACCCGAGCCCTTGCGCTTGCAAGACAGGCGCCGGAACCACTGAGCTAAGTCCCCGGCCCCTATTATTTTCAAATTTTGAGAGAAGTTCTTGCCAAGTTCTCTAGGCAAGATTTGAACTGTGATCTCTTCCTTCAGCCTCCCTCTGTGCTGGGATTACAGGACTGTGCCACCATGCCTGGCTCTTTGCCAGCTTTATGGAGCTGATCTAAGTAAAAAGTCAGACACCCAACAATCACAGAGGTCCATTCTAAGATAGTGGCATTGTTTTAATGTTATTTTAAACTACTAATATTTTGTCGTTTTGTTTATCTTCTCAACAAAATATCCTTCAGGGAAAGTTTGGATCATAATTTGTTCTTCACCAACTATGTGTCTTTGAGCAAATTCAATCCTTGTCAGACTTAATAAGAAAGAAAATAATAATATTCTTAAGAGTTGTTGATAAGTTAAAACACCAAGTATATGCTTTCTATAAAAGAGCTTTTTGTTGTATATTTTATTTGATATTACTGTATTTGATGGTCATGTTATTTTATTTTCAAATTTCATTTAATTTCTAGATTTGAAAAAGAGTGGTGGCTCATCAGGCATAGTAGCACATATCTGTAATCGCGACATCAAGGGAGGCTGAGGCAGGAGGAGTGCAAACTTGAGCCTTGCCTAGACAAGTTAGCAAGACCCTGTCTCAAAAAAAAAGAAAAAAAATCTTGGTGAGACGTAGTCATTTAGTCTAGAAAAATACAAGTTGATTTTTTTTTTTGCCAAGATACATAAATTTTTAAAAAGTTTTTGTAATTAAAATGGCTCTCTGCTATTTGTTCAGAATCTTGCTGTTTAACCAATATTGCTCAATTCAGTTACTGGTTAAAGGCCATTCCTAAAGGTAAATGTTTACATTTACAAACCTAATTTTTGTTAATTGGATGTTGTCACTCTTAGTCAAGACAGTCACTGAGAATTTTGAAACAGACCCATTACTAAGAAATGGGGAAAAAATTTAAATGACTGGGCTTCAAAAGCAGGCACCAAATTTAAAAAAAAAAAAGCAAACAAACATTTTTAAGGCCGGGGGTTTAGCTCAGTGGTTTTGGTACCTGCCTTGCAAGTGCAAGGTCCTGGATTCGATCCCCAGTCACCACATACAACAATGCAGGGCATGGAAGATTCATGCCCAGCAGCAGTCAGTACCACATACCACAGTGCCAGGTGTGATGGCTCATGCCTGTAATCCCACTGAGGAGGCAGAGGCAGGAGGATTTTTGTGAGTTGGAGGCTGAGCTCAGGGCCAGCCTAAACTATAAAAATGAGACCTTGTCTCAAAACAAAAAAACCCCATTTTTAATATTAGAAAATAAAGAGCATCACTCTATTTGTTCCGATTATTTTCCTTTAAGATCCAATTAAAAAAGCAAAATTCACTTAGATAAAAGATTCACATGTTTTTGGTTGTTGTATCATTCTCACTCCCATTTCCCAATTCCTGCACAGACTTTCTACTTAACAAATGTTATAAAACCTTTATTTAATGAAGTGAATTAAATTGAATTTTATGCTGAAATTTGTGACAATTATATAAAAGCCTTACATGATTTAGAGGGATAATATAAAATTAGACAGGAATTCATCATTCACTTTTAAATTTTTATGAATCAACAGTCAAGGAAAGCCATTGCTAGGAAATCCTTTGTAGTTTTTTACTTTTAGAACTTTTTTTCTACCACCTCCATCATTTTTTTTGTATAAAAGCACTTGTTATTATTAAAAAAATAAGTTATAAAAGTACTTTCCAGCCTTTTAAAAGAAAATAGAACCACTGTTAGAAATAATGATTCTTCTGTTATTAATATTTTACTCTAGTTATTAAAAGTTTTATCAGAATACCCTAGACAAAAACTCCCCAATGATTTTCTACAAAATATTAAAAATGAAGTTTGGATTCTAGGTAGCTAAAGGCTATAGGCATCTCTCTTGAGACTGGAACCAAGAAATTCTTTCTTTACACATAGTATGAATTGCTTGATCAAAATAAAACAAACTTTAAGTTATCAAGTCATTAGGATCTTTGAAGGGTTTAAATATTCTACCTCTGTCTCTAGATATTATCCTATTTTTCTCCTCTGAAAAAATGCTCAACTTTCTTCCAATAATTTATATTTCATTGTTTTCATTCTCTTCCAATTTTTTTTTTTCCAGATCACTGAAATCTGTTCAGTGCAAGATTGTGCACAGTGAAACCACCCTCTCCATGGGGTTATTTTATTGCTAAATCCAAGGACTTTTCAATCCGTATCTTATGGGGGCGTCCCTGAGGCACTAACCTGCTGGAAATGGTCTTGAAACCCCTCAGCTGTCCGTATCAAGTGTCTCCATGACTTTTCTTTGTAAATCTCCTTTTTCTCTTTCCCAGCCTCTACGTGACCTCCGCAAACCTCAGTATTATTTCTTTGACTTCCAACTTTTTTTTCTTTCTTTCTTTATCCTCTGATCTCATCCCTGGCTATAACTCCTACTAAATAACGGCTAACGAACCACAAATCTTTATCTCTTGCCCAGCGTTGCCTGGGACCTTCAGAGTCTGGAATGCAGTTTCTGTCATGCTTCCAGCCTGACTGTCTTTGCTCTCACTTGACCCTTTGCTCAAGTCAGAACCATTGACCCTTCCGCTCAAGTCGGAAACTTTGGGTTCATCCTTGATGTCCCTTTCTCCTCCACAGCTTTTAAAGGGGACAGCTGGTTCTTTTGATTTTTGTCCTCTATTTCCCATTATTTTTCTTTTGTACAGTTGCTTATTTTGCTTTGCTAAATGAATTCTGCTGGTTGAAACCAAGTTCTCCTGCATCTAAACCATGTGCTCTACCAAAACCTTCCTTTACATAGCAAAATGTATATCTGATCCTGTTATTTTTCCTGCTTACTTTCCAATATCTCCCTCATGGCTTATCTTTGAGATAAACCCAAGCCCCTGAAGAGAGCTTGTAAGAAGACCTCATGACCTTGGCCTGCTGACATGTAGCGATGTTATTCTTTCTGATCCCATTTTCTTTTGTTGTTGTTGTTGTTTTTGTTTTTTGTTTTTGAGACAGGGTCTCCTTTTATAGTTCAGGCTGGCCCAGAGCTCAGCCTCCAACTCACATCACAGCAATCCTCCTGCCTCTGCCTCCCGAGTGCTGGGATTACAGACGTGAACCACCACGCCCGGCAGTGTGGTATGTGGTACTGGTTGCTGCTGGGCGTGAGTCTCCACACCCAGTATTGTATATGGTTAACTGGGGATCAAACCGGGGTCCTTGTGCTTGCAAGACAGGCGCCGGAACCACTGAGCTAAATCCCTGGCCCTCTGATCCAATTTGCTATGCTACCGTTAGCAAGTTAACTGTATTTCTGAGGTTTTGACCATTAAATGAGGTAATTTTCAATAAATTTCAAATAAATGAGGTCATATTCAATAAATGCCAGGTATTATTTTAAAGAACGTTTCATTCATGCTTTTGAAAATGATGCTATAATTTCCTTAAGACAAATTCTTAAGGTGGAATTGCTGCATTGCATATACGTTGTTAGTCTTTTGAAATCATATTGCCAAACTGCCGTCCGGGATGGTGATAGCAGCTTACAGGTCATCACGGTATTGAGAAAGTCTGCTTTTGCCCATTCTTGGCCCAATCGTAAGATTACCTGTTTCTGAAATCCTTGCCAATCAGTAAGGGAAAAATCATCTAGTTTTTGTAACTTAGGTCTGTTTACCACTCTGCTATCACAAGATGAGATATACACCGATAACGGGGTGTTACTGTTTACTCTTGCTGGCTGTTCACCTGCTGACCCTTCTCCTCTCCTCTCCTGTCTTCCCTCCTTTCTTCTCTTCTCCCCCCCTTCCTTGTTCTCCCTTCACTTCCTTCCCTCTTTGTTTCTTTTCTGCTCTTTCTTCTGTCCTCTCCTAGTCATAATGCTGGGGGTTGATCCGAGGCCTTCAAGCCTGCTAGTCAAGTCCTTATAGCCCAGCTGGGGTGACTTTATGACTTAGGAAGACCATCTCTCAAAATAAAAAATAAAAAAGGGCTGGCACTGTAGCTCACAGGGCACAGATTCCCCAGTACCACCCTCCTCTTTTAAAAGAAAACTTTTAAACTCAAAATGTAAACCTTTTAGATGAGGAGCTTAAAAAGCTGTACTGGGAGAGCAGGGAGGACCGTTTCTTTTCTCAGATTAGTGACTTTCATAAACCATGTCACCGGCTTGATACCAAGTGATGTTTCTTTTCCAGTTCTCACATACAAATAAAAAACTTTTCTAAGAAGTTCTAATGGTAGATCACAGTATTTCCTTCTGCTCTGCTGTAAATACTGACTTCCTCAAACATAGCATGATCTCTTTGAGAGAGAACGTGCTTCTTTCCAGAACTTTCTCTGTATAGTGCCATGAACCCTGAGGCAGCAGAGCAACTACTATCCAAAAAGCCTAGCCAAGGCCTCAACTGAGGTCTCATTCATTTTGAGGTATGTGTGTGTGTGTGTGTCTGACAAAACCCTCAGGATGTCTGTTGAAAGTTGGGGACTGTTTCACAGAAAAACACATACAAACATATGGACAAAACTTCAAGAGCCTCTTGGACCCTAGGAAGCCATTCAGGTATTCTAACCCTTCCTGAATCCTAGGTTGACAGCACTGGATTTGGAACATTAAAAGGATCCCTGGAGAGTGACAAAATTACAAAAACTGCTCCCTCCCATTGGAACACAGACCTGCCAAATTATGAAATATTTATAGAGTATTACTAACACTCTCTAAAAATTAACTTATAACGCTAGGCATGATGCCTAGAATCCCAACTAGGCAGGACCCTGGAGCAGGAGGACTGTAAGTTTGAGGCCACCTTAGGCAACTTAGTGAGACCTTGTCTCTAAATAAACAATGAAAGTGGGCTGAGGATGTAGCTCAGTCATACGGTGCTTATCTAGCATGTGCCAGGCCCTGGGTTCATATTTCAAGTACTGCAAAATAACCAAACAAACAATTTTAAAAACCACACTAATCTACTGTTCTTACTGGTAACTATCCTCATCATAAACCAGCCCACATACTGGGCCAGGGATTTAGCTCAGTGGTTTTGGCATCTGCCCAGCAAGCCAAAGGTCCTGAGTTCGATCTCCAGTAACCACATGACACAGTGCTGGGTGTGGTGGCTCACGCCTGTAATCCCAGCACTTGAGAGGCAGAGGCCGGAGGATTGCTTTGAGTTCCAGGTTAGCCTGGACTACATAGTGAGTTTAGCGCCAGCCTGAACTACAAAAGCGAGACCTTGTTTCAAAAACAAAACAAATAGGGCTGGAAATTTAGCTCAGTGATCCCCATGCCTGCCTTGCAAGTGCAAGGGCCTGGGTTTGATCCCGGTAACGACATACAACAATCCTGGGCAGGGAGACTCACACCCACCAGCAATCAGAACCACATACCACAGTGCCAGGCATGTTGGCTCATGCTTGTAATCCCAGCACTCAGGAGGCAGAGGCAGGAGGATTGCTGTGAGTTGGAGGCTGAGCTCATGGCCAGCCTGAACTACAAAAAGCAAGACCTTGTCTCAAAAAAAACCCCAAAAAACCAAAAGCAAGCCGCGTGCTAGCCTGCTTTGGCCTGTCAGAATAGAGTCCAAACTCCACACTATGCTTTCTATATTAGGCCCTACACAGTTTGCCTCCTGCCCCTTTCTGTATTATATATATATATATTTTGTTTTTAATTTTTTTTTTTTTTTTTTTTTGAGACAGAGTCTCGCTTTTGTGGTTCAGGCTGGCCCTGAGCTCAGCCTCCAACTCACATCACAATCCTCCTGCCTCTGCCTCCCGAATGCTGGGATTACAGGCGTGAGCCACCACGCCCGGCACTGTGGTATGTGGTACTGGTTGCTGCTGGGTTGAATCTCCACACCCAGTATTGTTATGTGGTTACCGGGGAATCGAACCCGGGTCCTTGCGCTTGCAAGACAGGCGCCGGAACCACTGAGCTAACTCCCCAGCCCTCTGTATTATATTTTTGATGCCAACTTTCCACATGCCACTCTCTCTGCTTAAGGGTCTCAGAGGGACCTGTTGCCTCTGCTCACAGTACTTCTGCCCATCATCCCAGGCCTCAGTTCACATGTCCCACACCTTCACCTAGGCCTGTGACTGTCACATCATCCAGTTTTTGTTTATACAGCTTTTGTTTCAGTTCTAGTCATTGCTTCTATTTGTTCTGCTGTTGTTTTGAGACAAGGTTTTGCTATGTACTCTAGGCTGGCCTCAAATTTGTGGGAGACCTCCTGCCTCAGCCTCCCAGTTGCTAGGATTATAGGCATGTACCACCATACCTGGCTGCTCTTATCACTGTATTCTCTCCCCACTAGAATACATGTTCCATTAAAGCTAAGGCACTGACATGTACTAAGGGAAAACAACTTCCTGTGAGTCTCACAATAACATTTCCAAGCCCCGGTTTTGCTGGTACCGTCACTATATGAACTCTTTGACTGCCTTAGGGAAACTACTACTCACTTGTTTTTATACATGTGCCAGACATTGTTTTAGCTTAAACTTATCTGTGTCTGGAAAACCTTTTCTAGAATTTTGGGGGCTTTTGGTATCAGGGATCAAACTCGGGACCTTGTGCTTAAGAGGCACTGAACTAAACTAAACCTCTAGCCTTCTTTCTGGACTTTTGTTAGGAATGTCATTAAATCAGTAGGTTAGTTTGGGAAGAACTGACATCTTTACTATATTGGTTTTTCCAATCCATGGATTAATAAGTCACTTCAATTATCTAAGTCATTACCTTTTTTATCAGCATTTCATAATGTTAAATTACATATTTCAGACTCTTTGGATCAGTTATAAAGCGTACTAGTTTACATTGCTATTTCTGCATGCTTGTTATCAGCATAAATAGCAGCTTTTTTGATAGAACAAGGAAAAATGTAGCCTTTAGTAAAATGAATTTATTGAATTGTTTTCCCTTAACCAGCTGGACTAGTATTTATCCCAACATTTAAGAACTTTTCTAATGTGCCTCTGAATCTTTTATTTGACCTTATACCTAATTGCTAAATACCAGCTGTAACCACTACTGGGTCTGCTCATCTCTCACCTGAATACACCTTATTTATTCCGCCTCCAAATCGTAGGTCATGCCAGCTCCTCCCTGGAGTAGTCGTCTTATAGACTCCTTTACCATAAACTAAATCTGAATTATTCAAGAAACAGGTCAAAGCTGCTTCCTTGAATGATTCCTCCTGTGTCAGGCACGGTGGCACAGCCTGTGATCTCACGTATTTAGGAGGCTGAGGCAGGAGGATGACAACTTTGAAGCCACAATTTAGTGATTCCCCAACTCGAAATAAATCTGAGATGCAGTTCAGTGGTAGAGCACACCTGGGTTCAATCCTTAGTACTGTTAAACAAACCACTCTCCTTTCGTGCTTCTCTCTGGACAACCTGTAGCCTATTCCACGCTATCATTAGTGTTTAATTAGCTTTAGGTGATCCAGAGTGAAAAAGACTGGATAGCTGTGATGGCACCACACACATGAAAGACGCGCCAATTCAATTACAAAGGAAGAAAAGGGGAACACTTTGAGATACATCAGTTAAAGCTACACTCCTGGGAGAGTGCAGAGGGTTCAGTGCAACATAAACCCACCCGCGTCTTTTCTCCAGGGACATCTGTGTTGTCCACCCCCAGACCTATGACTCTGACTCTTCCTTCCCTAAAGTCCCAAGGCCTCAAACTAAGCAGATCTGAGACGCAGCTCCCCTCCCCACTCCCTCCCACCTCGTTCCAAGAACAGGTCGAAGGTTAGGGCTGAGCAATCCCAGGGAAGCTGCAGTAACCTCTCCCGGCCAGCAGAGGACAGGGACCGAGCCGCGAAGAGAGGGGCTCCCCCCTCCGCAGCAGAAGTCTGCAAGAGTTTGTCAAAGGCACAGGCTCTAAGGTTGGGGCTCCATCTGTGGCTTTGAGGCCTCCGGTACAGCGTGAAGTCTCAGCTGTCTTCCATCTCCTGGGAGCTCCTTTTCCACCAAAGGACGAGCTCAAAACACCCACAGGCTTTCACCAGCGTGCGAACCTTCACCAATCACCGATCACAGTGAATGCACTATAGCTGCAGGATTTAAAGGCAGAAAAGTATTAGCAGAGACGTATTCTCGTTCTATCCAGCCCCAAACCCACTTCAGAGTACTAAGTCTCCGGCACTGTCCACAGAGATACCCGACAACAAACAGCGCCTGGAGGGGCCAGGGACCCTACTGTGTACATTGCAGAGGATGTTTTAGGGACTGGATTATTGTTACACACCCATTCTGGCGCAGGGAGCAGTGCCCTCGCAGTGTGCTTTTCTGTCATTAATCACATCTTTGTTATGTGATATCCACGTGAGTCCTTCTCACAAACAGCTCCTCACTCAAACGCTCCAAGCACACTGGAATAAAGCTCCGATTGTCCTAAGTCAGTGATTCTAAGTCCTGGTTTGTCACCACCTCAGGTCTCTAGTTTTCCACCGTATGTAACGCCGTCTAAAAACAAAGCTGTTTTAATGAACTCGGATAAGGAAATGCACGCGGTACGTGTCGTTTTGCACTTCCTGAGGGGCAATGTACCCCTGTTGTAGCAAATATTGTAAGGAGAATTCTAGGCTGCTCATACTCATTTTATTTGTAAAAGCTGCAAGAGCAAAGTAAAATAGGAACATTAGCGTGGGGGAGGTACAACCACAGAGGTGACCCAATGCCGGCCCGTGCGAGCGCGATTTATTCTAAAGTACCTGTAACTTCCCTACGTCAGCAGAACCGTGCGCCTGAGATTCCAAACTTTTTTTTTTCTTTTTATTAAGAGCGATTGCAATTTTCTCCAATCACACTTTGCGTGTCCTCACGCCGGCAAGGCAGCCGAAAACCAGTGCGGATTTGGGCGGAGGCTGTGGGCCGGCTGGGAGGGGCCTGCGCTACCTGTGGGGCGCGGCGGCGCAGGACCCCAGCCCCGGTCGAGGGCCGCGAGCTCGGGGCGGCGGGCGCTGGAGCAGCGCGAGCGGCGGGGTGGGGGGCGCGGGAGCGGGAGGCCGCGGGCCGCCTCCGCCCGGGCGGCTCCTCCCCGCGGCGTCCGCGGAACCTGCCTCCGCGCCGCCCGCCCCGCGGAAGGAGCGGGACCCGCGCCTCCCGGAGCGGCCGAGCCCGGGCGGCGGGCCCGAGCGGGCCGGACCCGGCCGGCGGCGCGGGGGGCGGGATGGCCGCGCGGCCCCGCCCGGCGCCCACCGCCCTGCCCTCGCCTGTCTCCTCCTTTCCCCGGGGCTCCGCTGAGTTCATTCACTGGGATTGGTTTCAAGTGACGCCATCTCTTTATTTTTAAACCAATGACCTCATCCGCGCTTGAAGTTTCCTGACCAGGACTCTTTCTCTCTCCCCACCCCCACCCGCCCCCCGCCGCGCCCCTCGCGCCCCGCGTGGGCTTCGTCGATTTTCCACGCTCCTCCTCTCCGCGCCTCCCCGCCGGCCCCACGCGCCCTCCCTCACCTTCACCTCCCGCGTTTCCCACCCACTTGGACTTTTCTTTTGGAAGGCCGGCTGGGGGTGGCGGTGGTGGCAGAGAAAGAGTGGAGGAAAGTCGCGAGGGCTCCTCTCCCCCTCGGCTCCCGCCCTCGCCCGCCTCGCACCCGAGAAGATAGTTCCGTGACAGGACGAGGCGGCGGCGGGGCGGGCGCGGGACGGAGCGCAGTCGCCCGCGGGCGCCGCCGGGGGCCGCGGGGAGCCGCCGTCGAGCGACGCCGGGACGACGTTCGCGGCCGTCCGAGGGAGCCCGAGGCCGGCGGCCCAGCAGTAAGTGTGCGCGGGCGGGAGCGTGCGGGCGCCGGCCGTGCTCCCCGTCCCCGCGTCCCGCGCTCCGGGCGCGGCGGGCGGCCGCCGGCGGTAGGCCTCGCTGCGGGCCGGGCGCGGGTCGCGGACCGTGCGCCCCAGCCGGGCGCAGCCGAGGAGGAAGCGGGCTCGGCCGGCCCGGGACGCGGCACCTTCGCGGGCGAAGCTGCTCATTTCCAGGCGCGGCTGTTACACAACACGCCTGCCAAGTGGGGCCCCGGCCTGACTGTTCCCATTATCCCGAGTTCGCCTTTGGGGTAGGCAGCGGGGCCACCTGGGTGGTGACCGTGCTGCCTTTGAAAAACTCCCCTCCCCCCCAAATAAAGTCTTAACTTTCCTACTGGCTCGTGGTGTTGGGGTCTGGTGCTCCAGGGACTCCTCTACACTGGCCGTGAAACGTGAGAAATAAAATATGCAGGGAGACAACGCAGGGTCTGTGCATCGTGTGCCATTTCATGACATAAAGTATCATAAAAGGACATAACTCTACGCAAAACTCATGTTTTGTGATGCTGGGTTTAACTTCCTAAATACAACCGGTAATGCAGCTGAGATCTTGAAATGAATGGATACTTCTCAGTGGCAAAGAAGTTTGTTAACTGCCTGCTGCAAAGATCTGTGGCGAGTTGAAGTCCCGGGTGTCTCGATATGTGGAGAAAGCATACCTCTCACCAGCCTGTGACGAATAAGAGGAAAACCTGTTGCATAATCTCATTCGCTCTGGGATTTGCTGCGCCGTCCCCTTGAACCGAGGGGAAGTGAGTTAAGATGCAGGGTTTAAAACCTCTCTGAAGTTTTTATTTACCCAGCGCTCTGACTGCTACTTTGCTTTAAGAGATTATAAGTAAATACTGTGCTCTTACAAGTGAACCAAACCTATCAAACCTGTTTAGAAAAGGACCAGGTATGTTTCTTTCTTTGCGTGTGCGTTTGTGTGTCAGAGAGAAAAAACATAGGGGTGTGAAATTTGCTACCCGTGCAAGGGCTCTAACTACCATTTGGGGGACAGAGACTGTCAGAAAAACGCTGGTTTTATCCTACTGTCTGGGCTTATGGATCGTACCTGTAAGCTACAGTTGTTTCCTGGAAGGTGTTTTGCTATTTCCTCTCCATTAAGAAAAGAGATTTTTTTAAACTTTAGGTCATTTTTTTTTAAAGAATGCTTACCAATGGAGTTAATTACTTTTTAATTATTTACTCTCTCTTGGTGGACACAGTTTGAGAGGCAGCCTAAATTGAGACTCCTGCAGTTGTGTGGCGGGTGAAGGTAGCAGCCTACAGAAATAAGTTGAAGAATTAAGAACTTATGACGTTGTGTGAGTATTTTAGTTAAAATGTGCCAAGGCTCTGTGAAAGATTTTGTGACTGTTTTAAAAAGAAAGTTATGGAATTTACTGAGCTTAAACAGTGTAGAAAGTTGTTGTTGAAAAGAAAATAAAGGGTTAACACGTAGCATCTTATATAAAGATTTGGACAAGATAACACCAGTCCAAACTGTTAGATAAAATAATTTGTACTTAACAAAGTTTCACATGTGTGGGGAAAATTAGAAATGAGTTTCACGTTGAATTGTAATATGAATTAAGTTAGTTCAAGCACTGTACACCTACATTTAGGTGTTTTTTTTTTT
>PVIR01026205.1:0-24066 GCA_004026965.1 Petromus typicus | reverse complement strand
ATGAATTACCATTAGAGACTTTGTGTGAGAGATGGTTTTGATCAACTCTGCCCTCTTGTGGCAGCAAATTAATCTCCCATAGGTCAGAACTTTGGAAATGCTGTACTATAACTGAAATTGTGCGTGATTGTCTAAATTTTACAGTTGAGTACTCACAAAATACTTTTATTTTTATGGATACCAGGAGTAATGAGAAAAAATAAAAGCCACTTCTGTGTAGTGTGGAAGAACTGATGAAGCAACCAAGTAAATCCTAGTGATTTTCTTCAGCGTGTTTCAGGAAGACTTCACTGAGCAGCCATGGTGACTTTACACTCCAACATTTCCTTTGAGGTTTCTATTGGAAGCCGTATCTTGCCACAAGGTGATTGGTAAAGGTTAAAATGGAAAATTTGATGAAAGGCATTCATGACCATATGTACAAGTGCCTGACAGCAGTTCCATTTCCATTCAGTAGCCCAAAGCCCAGACACTTACAATTCAATGCAATAGTACTTGAAATGTTAGTATATTTTCCCAGAAGAAAGAGAAATAAATTTAATCATCAACTAACAAGTTTTTGCTCTTTTTGTTAAAATAAGGCCTTATTATACATATATATGTGTATATATATACATATACATATATATATGTATGTATATATGTATGTGTGTATATATATATATATATATATATATATATATATATATATATATATATATATATATATATATATATATATATATATATATATATATATATATATATATAATCAATCCCAGAAGATGATTATGTCTCTAAGAGAAACTTTACTGGGTATAAAAACAATACATCCACAAGCAGAAAGTGAAGCAAAAGTCAAAAACCAAATCTAGACTGAGCAGATTACTCAGACACCAGAAATAACAGTGACAGGCTTTCAGTCAACAAGTTGCTTTTCTGAGTATGTGTACCCCATCCCCCTAAATCCCATTGTTCTGGAAAAGACAGTGAGCCCTAATACTCTCAAGAGGTCTCAGGAATGTCCCAGAAGGGTTGGCCCAAAACATAATAGGCACCATGGAGTGGGTCATTGATTCACCGAGTTGTTAACAATATATACCAGTATTTCAAAGGCAGCTAACTAGGACTGGAGAGTAGCAAATAGGATGTTCTTTCCAAGGAAACAAAGCTTTTGCTCTAAAAATAAAAGCAAAAGTATAGAGGTGGTAGGTCATTTCGACAACAAAACTACTTCCTGTCTACAAAAAAACTGTCAATGAGTAAAATTATCCCATTTACTATGAAAGTAGAAACTCAAATTAAAACAAAAGTTCTCTTTTATTTGGGGAAGATGAGAATGATGGTTTCACGTTCAGGTCCAATAGCCTGAAGTAGCTTCCGGGAATTCTGTGGTCCTGAGATTTTACTAATCTTATTTCTGATTTCATTTTTTCCAGATCCTCATTTGTTATCTGTTCTGGGACTTCAGATGGTTGAGTTTCAGGTAATTCTATCTCAGTGTCCTCCAATTTCCCTTTGATGATCTAGAATTTTGGATTTGTCTTATTTAGATTCTACTTCTATTTTTTGCTGGTGGTGTTTGTGAGTCAATTCTTGCATTATTGCCTGTAAAATGCTGGCTGCAAGTATCTGTCTCACTGGTATTCAGAACTCTTAAGGAATGGCTACTTTCTGGGTCATCTTCCAGATTCTAGAACATTGGGAAAGATGCTTTAAAAAAAACAATCTCGTGACCAGCTACTGTAGTTCAATTTGTTTCCAGTGCAGAGACTATCTTCGTTCTTCCGGTGGACTTTAGTGAGGAACACAGAGAAGGCCCTATCTTTGCTGTTCATCAGAGCTCTATTTCCTGGAAGTTGGCTCTAATGGTCCCGAGAGCCTCAGCTATGCAGATCCAGATCCACCCACTGTACCCCAAGAGAGAGAGTTGTTGGGGCTCCTCCTTGCTCAAGGATCCCATGAGAACTGCTGAGCTCACTGCTGTATGGTCATCTGGGCTGAAGTCACCAGGCCTCTGCCAATTGTATTTTTTTTTTTTTTCTTTCTCACGATGAAATCTCACAGTGTCTTGCTCCATCAGGCCAAGGACTTGAACTATTCCTCTGGCCAGTGTATGTGCAGTGTCTTCATTACTTCTCTGTGACTTAGCTGTGTTAGCCAAAATTTTCTTTGTGTTGTAGAAGAGAGTGAACATTTTATCACTGATGTGTATGTATACAAATAAAATAGAGTATATAGAGTTTAGTAGCAATCCTAGTTTTAAGCATTCACGAAAGTCTCAGAATATTTTCCCACAAATATGAGAGAAGACTTGTATGATCTATTCCCCTTACTTTTCCTTTCCAGTCTTTAGTTACAGTGATCTCAGTGCTCGAATGAATAAAAATGTTACAAGGCAAGAAAAAATAGTTTCCTGAATCATTTCAAGAATACATATATTACAACATAAAAAACCCATTGAATCATTTTGGGTAAAACCATTGAATATTTTGTATTTTTCATGGAAATTAACTTTGTCCTAACTAAAATAAAAGTACATAGGGGGTGCATTTATTGACATTAAAATACTGATAAAGAAGTAGGACAAGAAGTGGCAGTTTACTGTAGTCTTAGACATCACGTTAACTCATCGTGTTAATTCATCATGTTAAAAACAAAATACATTTAAGTTTCTTCTTTCCCAGGGTAATTTGGATTCTAGTAGTTTTGTGACTGTGTTTTAATTTTCTGAGTAGTTCAAATAATGTAATGTTATTGACTAGAATAACATAATGCTCTCAGTACATATTAGTTTGAATAAATAAAAAAGAATAAATAAGTATGTTAAAGAGGCAGTTGCTTACTGCTGTAGTACATTGACACTGTTCAGAGAGGCATATTACTTTCTCAAGTTTTTCAAGAGAAGCAATAGGTATGAGTATCTCTGTGATAAATCAAAATATTTAAAAACATTCTGTAATCAAGGGAAGCATTACCATGAGTTAATTTCAGCTCACTGGCAGCCAGTTTATAATAAAAGAACCAATCCAAAAGCAGACATCTGAAATGCATAGATACTTCTCAGAAGGGGAAGCAGAGATAGCAAATAAATACATGAAAAATCGTTCAACATCACTGATCACTCAAATAATGCAAATTAAAGCAACACTAAAATTTTATCTCACTCCAGAAAGAATAGCTGTTATCAAGAAATCAGCCAATAACCAATGCTGTTAGAGCTGTGGGGAAAAAGGAAAGCTTCTGCACTCTCCTGGAGTGTAGCCTGGTGCAGCTGTTAGGGTAAAGCAAGTAAAAAGGAAAATATACAATAATAAAATTTTAAAAATGCTTTAAGACAAAGACAGGGAATACTAGAAAAATGTGTGGACTACGCATGGCTACTATAAGCTTAATCCTTATTCTAAAGATTGTTTTCCCTGTCTGTTTAACCTCCATCTCTTATGAATCAAAATACTTCAGCTACTGTGGAATGCAAAAGGTATAATGAATTTAGTTAAAATGTAAAAAGACATTGTCTACACTGTTCAGTTTAGCTACTGTGAATTTAGGTAAAACGAGAAAAGAAATGCCCCTTATTCTGGTTCAGCTTAATCCAGTTTTATCTTGCTTATATTACCTTTCTTGTTAATAAGAATATAACCATCAGTTAAATCAGATCTTCCCATTAAAGACTAAGATAAGAGTAGAGGATTATGTATGAGGGGCAGGCTAGACTTTATGAGCACTTACTTGATATAGTCTGACACCATTGCAATTGAAAGTAAAATTACTTTTTTACCCAATTCTTATCTCCCCGGTGTCTTTGCTCCCTTCCCATAGTAAACTCCTTAAAACAAGCACTGTGGAAATCATTGTGGAGATTTCTCAAAAGAAAAATAAATTAGAGGTTGCATTTGACCCAGCTATTATTCTTCTTGATATCTTCCTAAAAGAATTAATAGCATCGTACCACAGTGATGTTTGCATACCCATGTCCATAACAGCAGAGTTTGTAATGGTCAAATCCTGAAAATAGACCAAGTGTGTATAATGGACGAATGGACAAACAGGATGAAATATTTTAACATGGTGGAGTGCTACTCTGTTGTAAAGAAGCACAATCTTGAAACATTTCTAAGTAAAAGGATATACCTTAAAACAATACTCTTAAGTGAAATAAATGTGACATAGATGTTTAAATATCATTTTGATTATCTGGTGTGAGAAGCCAAAAGTGTAAGTCAAGACCAAAATATATAACTGTTGTTGGAAAATGGGAAATGTTCAAATGGGAAGGCAAATAAGGGAAAAGGAAGGGAGTAAAGAAAAAAGGAAAAGAGATTAGGAGGAAAAAACAGAAACCTTTTTCAAATAAAGAAGAGAAGGTGGGTTGAAAGGAGAAGGGTGTAATAGGGAAAAAGAAGAATCAAGATATTTCATTTACAGATACAATTTATGATGAGTGTTACTGTTATGTATAACTAAAATGTACCAATAAAATGAATTTTAAAAATAAATGATGTCAACTGCTTCTAAAAATTTGTTTTGATATAAAACATAGACTACTAAATTAAATGAGTACAATTGAAGAGCTCAGTAACTTATCCATATTATTGTATTTTTTCCTAGTTGTTTTTTAGTTTATTGGTACATTTGACATATACTTTATGCTCACATTCAACATTAAAAATTTGTACTGTACATGACATATGTTGATTCTCATTTTATTCCCTTTCCCCTTCCACCCACCAACTCCTTAATATAACATTATAACTTTCCTCACATTTATACACTTTTATGCTACAGATTTTCACTCCATATTTTGTTACCTTGTTTTTCTCTTCTCAGTCTTTCTTTTCCCACTGGTTTATGCTTTTATATATTTGCTAGCAGAAGCATTTGAGCATTGACATCAACAGATGTCATCTATTCAGACGCTACAATATTATGCTACGAAGAATGCCATATTGTGTTTTATAAGTTAGCTTTTTGTTACTGTAAAATGTACCTAGTTTATAAAACATTTTTTAAAGAAAAGAGGATTATTTAGGTTCACAGTTGTGAAGACACTAGATATTAAAAGTGTAACACTAAGGACTACCTGTACTCCATCCTGTCCTGATAGTAACTTGTGTATCTTTGCATCCTTATGCTCTCTCAATATCTCTTTGTGAAGATTACAAGATTCAGCCAAGGGGATTCCACATTAACACACTAATTGAATCTAGTCTAATCACTGCCCAAAGCCCCTCTTTTTTTTCAGAGATATTAGTTACATTTGTAGTTCAGGCTGCTCTTTTTTTTGTTTGTTTGTTTTTGTTTTTGTTTTTGTTTAGGTTTTTTGAGACAGGGTCTCGCTTTTGTGGTTCAGGCTGGCCCTGAGCTCAGCCTCAAACTCACATCACAGCAATCCTCCTGCCTCTGCCTCCCGAGTGCTGGGATTACAGGCGTGAGCCACCACACCCGACACTGTGGTATGTGGTACTGGTTGCTGCTGGGTGTGGGTCTCCACACCCAGTATTGTTATGTGGTGACCGGGGAATCGAACCCAGGCCCTTGCGCCTGCAAGACAGGCGCCGGAATCACTGAGCTAACTCCCCGGCCTCCAAGGCTGCTCTTGAACTCACTCCATAGCTCAAGCGAGCCTCGAACTTGTAGTCTCCCTGCCTCCCAAGTGCTGGGATTATTTCATGTGCCCAGTTTCAAATGCCCCACGTGTACATGCCAAGTTTGACTCAAGTTTCTCGATATCTTTAACATATAAATGAAGAATTAACTCCTCATGAGTTTTGCAAAACAAACTAGTCACAGTCTCAACATATATACTAATATAAGAACAGTGGCCAAGTGTTTTAAATAGTTATTTACCAGGTTTTTATCTTTAACTTAACAGCTTTATGTACATATGCACATGCATTTCAATAAGTGACTAAGAATCTTATTTATTTTGATTATTAGATAAAATTGCAACTTGCTTAATATCATCTACTTTCTATATATAACAATTCCGTTATTTTGAGTTTGTTTTCACTTACAACATGTTCTTCCCTATATTCTGTTAATCAGGTCAGCCCCAATGCACTAGATAAAAAGACTATTTTAAATTCACTCATCACTGCATTCAGTAGTAAATTTTATTTAGTACCTACAAGGTGTCAGATATTGCTCCAGATATGGAATATATAACAGCTAAAAGAAATTCTATCTTTGTTTGGAAATTTAAAGTTTGTGGGCAGACTACACAATAAGAAATCGTGTGTGTGTGTGTGTGTGTGTGTGTGTGTGTGTGTGTGTGCGTGCGTGCGTGTTGTAATGGTTATATCTGATACAAAAGAAAATAATCACAGCAGGTTTGAAATTATGAGGCTTTTCATATGAACAAGAATCTAATTTCATGTGGAGTAACTTGATCAGAAAAGTAATTCTTGAACAAATTCTTCAGTAGAAGCATTGTTATATAAATCATGAGAATGAAGAGTATCCCAGGGAAAGGAACAGAAATAGTGCTAAAGCAAGGATATGTTAAGAGGAATCAAAGAAAAGTGATGACTAAAACTAAGTGACCAAGAGCCAGAATATTAGGAAATTAAAATACAATAATAATATAAGGTGAGATCTTTATCTCTATTTAAGCATTTTCCCCCCCTTTGGCACTATATTGGGTATTTTCTTGAAGAAACTCCTAATTACAATAATTCAAGAAATAAAAAGGTCTAAGCTTGAGTCAAGACAAACAGAGGGAACAAAGTGAATCAGGATTACATTTGGCTATATTTTGAAATAAGTGTATTTGCCAACTGCTAAATATTTGACAATAATATTTCATAATAAATTTAATATTTAACAAATTACTGAGTAAATATTATTTGATATTTAACATATTACCAAAAATTCTGTTTCAATTTAAATATAAATAAAATTTATCTTGTTTATATATAGATGCCCTATATATACAAAAATTTTAAAAATATGTAAATTATTAAAGTCTTACAATGAATTCTTAAAGTTGATCTAAAGTTAGTATATTAGTGCCAGGGATTTAGCTCAGTGGTTCTGGCACCTGTTTTGAAAGCACAGGGCCGGGTTTGATCCCTGCAGTAACCGCATACAATACTGGGTGTGGAGACTCACACCCAGAAGCAACCAGTACCACATACCACAGTGCCAGGCGTGGTGGCTCACGCCTGTAATCTCAGCACTCTGGAGGCAGAGGCAGGAGGATTGCTGTGATGTGAGTTTGAGGTTGAGCTCAGGGCCAGCCTGAACTACAATATGAGATCCTGTCTCAAAGTAAATAAATAAATAAATAAATAAATAAATAAGTTCCGAAATTAAATTAATACATACTTACATACTGCTTTACTATAAAATACTTGTGGATTCGAGCATATTCAGTTTCAAAATTGTTTAATAGGTAACTATTTCTTACACTGAAAAACTCAGGTAAATTTATACTGTGATGAAAACATTTTGGTCATTTTTCTATATTTGCATATATTTACTCATTTTTCAGAAGCAAATTCTTACATGAATATTTAAAAATTCAGTCTCAAGCATTTTTCTCACCATGTAGCAAAGAAATACTTTGAAAAGATATGTGTATTTAGATTTTAGTCATTTTTATGTAGAAGATTTGTTGCATAAGCAGAAAAAGAAGAAAAAAATCTAATTGGTTTTAGAATTTGTTTTATAACTTTAAAAGTCAATTCATATCTAGTCTCAGATTGTCACCATATAATATGAGAGATAACTTGTGAAGACCTACACTGATTCTAATTAACTCAAGTAAAACATGAATTGATCTTTCAGCTTGAGGAATTAAGTGTATTGAACATTTAAAAGTAATAATTTTACATTTCAGCCAGACATGTATGCATTTCTCTAAAAAATTTTCATTCTAAAAATTAGCACAAAATGACTTACATATTAAAGAAATGCTCAAGTAGTAATGTGAGAAGACTCAATAAAGTGTCAGACATTGATTCAACAATCTAGTAATTTTTGCAAAATGTAATTTTACTTTATTAAATAATATTCATTTATATTTGTTCACATTTCAGATCTTCTAAGAAATTACACAATACTAAATTCATATATGTATGCTGATTTAAATACTGAAATTCATCATTTCTATTGAAAACTTAATTCTATTATGACAAAATATGCATATTTCATTCTTGTACTAGGTCTTCTCCAGTCATAGATGACCCTCACTATTTGAAACATTTTTTAATTATTCCATATTGAGCTCTATTAGATGCACCAGAATACTTTTTCAAGCACACAAGAGATAAAAAATTTTAAAAATATGTCTTCATATGTGTTTGTAATCTGTCAAAGAAGATAATATTAATTTAATCATTATGTGATGATTAAGTGGCCATCATGATAATTTCAAGAAGGCAACTTCTTTGAGTCTGTTTATATCGGGTGTTATCTGTTTTGCAAAATAAAAATATAAATGCATAAGAAATACCAGATAAAGACTACATAATCAAATTGTAGAGGAACTAGAGTGATTTAGTTGTGTAATGCTGTTATTTTTTTCAATTCAAATCTTTTTTTTAAATTATCTTTATTGTTACATTAAATATACACATCATGATTGCACTCCATAATGGGGATTTGTACCAGTATAAGACACAACTTAATTCTCATTTTTCCCATAGCCCCACCCACCCTACCACCCCCCCATATATATAAAATTTGGTATCAGAATATGACACGACTTGATTCTCATTTTATTTCCTTCCCCCATCCACCCTGCAACTCTCACCCCCTATATACATAAGGTTTATTTTCCTTCTTTAAATTACTATCACATTCTGTTTCCCCTAGTTATTTACCCCTACAAACTGTTTTCTTTTAAATATTTTCTATTTCACAATATCTGCTGTATATAATAGAACTCATTTACAACTTTAAAGAAGATGTGATTATTTTATAGAATAGAGTATTATTATGCCATAAAAAATAATAAGTTTGAGCCATTCACACTCAAATAGATGTATCTTCAGGACATCCTAATAAATGAAATAAATAGGTCACAGATGTGTAAATATTCTCTTTTCTCCGGTATGAGAAAATGAAGAGGCACAGCATTTTTGAGGGCAAGGGAAGGGAAAGGATTTAATTTCCATTTCTACCTAAGGACTAAAAGGATGACGAATTTGGACAAAAACTTAGACATTTATTCTTTGAGAGTTGAAGATTAAATATAGATCAGTGTTTTAGAACATGGAATAGAACTAAGTGAAGGTCAGCTCCACTGGGAAAGGGTCACAGGAATGGAGAAACTCACCATTCTAGAAACTTGGTTCCTGAATCCAGCAGCTACAAAGCAGAGAATTACTTTGGACAAAAGATCATTGTGGTGCTTTGCTTTATTTCTTAGGGTGTAGCAGCGGAAAAGTGACAGAAAAGTGACTCTGCTTGGCACAAAAACTAGATGCCAATCATCAGAAGGGCAAAAAGATCATTAAGAACAAAAGCTTCCACATTGTTGGTTGCCTTTTTGCTCTGTTGGTGGTTTCCTTTGCTGTGCAGAAGCTTTTTAAAAGAATGAGGTCCCATTTGTTGATTTCTTCTGCCAATTCCTGTGCTATAGAAGTTTTGTTCATGAAATCTTTCCCTAAGCCAGTGTCTTCGAGAGTTTTACCTAACCTGTTTTGCAGAAGGTTTAGAGTGTCTGTTTTAATATTTAGGTCTCTTATCCACTTTGACAAAGGGCTACTATCTAGAATATATAAAGAGCTCAAAAAAATCAGTCCACCCAAATTTAAAGACCCAATTCAAAAATGGGCATCTGAAATGAACAGATATTTTTCAGAGGAAGAAGTAAGAGCAGCTAAGAAGCATATGAAGAAATGCTCAACATCATTAGTCATTCGAGAGATGCAGATGAAAGCAACACTGAATGGCTGCCATTTCAGAATTAGCCAGCAAAAAATGTTGGCGAGGCTGCAGAGAAGAAGAAACACTTCTCCACTATTGGTGGGACTGTAGACTCGTACAACCCCTGTGGAGATCAGTTTAGAGATTCCTCAAAAAGCTAAGATTGGAGGTCCCATTTGACCTGGCCATTGCCCTGCTAGGTATATACACACAAGAATTAAAAGACTCATATCACAGTGACATATGTGCACCCATGTTTATAGCAGCCCAATTTGTGATTGCTACATCTTGGAAACAACCCAAGTGTCCATCAACTGGAGACTGGATAGAAAAGCTGTGGTTCTTCTACAGAATGGAGTATTACTCTGCCATAAAAATGATAGATTTGAATCATTTATACTTAAATGGACATATCTTGAGGATATCCTCATAAATGAAATAAATAGGGCACAGATAGGTACATATTGCATCTTTTCTCTAGTATGAGAAAATAAAGTTGTAAATGAGTCCTAGAACTGTATGTTATATATTGTGAAATAGAAAATACTCAAAGTGAATAGGGTGAAGGGGGAAAATAATGAGATTATAACAAAAAAGAAAGGAAACAAATTTTATGTATATAGGGGGTGGTAAGGTGGGTAGGGCTATGGGAAAAATGAGAATTAAGTTGTGTCTTATACTGGTACAAGTCCTCATCATGGAGTGCAATCATGATGCAAATATGTAATGTACCAATATATATTTTTAAAAAAGAACAAAAGCTTCATGGGGTGAGTCTCCTGTCTTTAGCAAAAAATGTCTCCAAAGACTAAAACTGTGGCCAATTCCAATTGTATTGTCAAGAAAAAAATTAGACCAATAATAAAAGAACCTAAATGATGGTCTCTCCTGCTGGTCAGATGAACCAGCACAAGGTCAGACAAAACCCTCATCTGTGTCTTTCTGCATATGCATGAGTGTTTATTCCCTTATAACCTGCAGATGGTGGTTAAATCATCCATATGGGGCTCTCTTTCTGTTTCCTTTGCAGATAAGCACACATTTTCTAGCAATTCAAGAGTTTCCTATTGGAATGAGAATAAAAGACTTTTAGGACTGTATGAAGAAACATATTGCTATTTACTGATGTTCATACATTCATTCACAGCAGAGATGAACTTCCAAAATCAGTCTCACAGCCTCAGACTGAATCCTCAAACACACCCATGCAAGCTGTCAGTCAAAAGCCATTCTAAGAGCTGTCTGTAATAAACCCATCTCATAACAACCAAAAAAGTTAAATAGAGGATACAAAGCCATTTTTACAAAGATGAAAATGCTCCATTACAGAAACTCACATCTCAATTTTCCATTCTCTCAACTTTTAACATGAGACAAGCTGCCAGAAGCAACCAGCAAGCAACAGATGACAATTTTCGATAATTTTAATAAGTCACAATCCAGAACTTAGTCAAAAACATTTAGTGCAACCATGAAACAAAAGCCAACACCTGAACCCCTTCCTGTAATCCGTGGGGCCTCCAAAATCATATAGGAGAAAACCTCCCAACCTACTAGGTATCATCGGATGGGCAAAATTGGTTTTACCTCAAGTTGAAAAAAGCTTTCCAAAGGAGAGGGGGAGAGAACTATCTCCTGAGAGACAGCCTAGCCCAAGTGGGTTACCCTATACATACTTTTGACATGTACTACTAAGTTTAAGAGGTAGAACATACAGTGGGTAAAACCAAAAGGGAAATTGAGTACTAATTTAAGATTGAGTTAAGAAACAAATGCAAACTATTCATCAAATCTAAATGCATACAACAAAAGCAAATAGAAAAATGGGGTTAAATAAACATAAAATGTTTGCATAGCAAAGAGAATAATTTAGTGTAGAGACAACTTATGGACCTGGTGATATTTTCATGCCATCTATTTGTTAAAGGCCTAATGCTCAAATTACATAAAGAACTTTATCCAAAGAAAACAACTGGCCCAACTGAAAATAGTTAGGATTTCTGAAAAGAACCTTCTCAAAATAACTGCAAATAGATAACAGATATATGGCAAAATATGTGACATAACTAATCATTTTAAAAATAAAAATTTTAAAAAGGAGATTTTTAAATAACTTTCAGCATAGCTTTTTTATTCAAATCTTTATTGGCACATTATGAAAACACATCATCATCACATTCAACATTGAGAGTTTGTATCAGAATATGACATGTCTTAATTCTCATTTTTCCCTTTCCCCCCTGCCCTGCATTGCCCCATCTACATAAGGTCTGTTTCCTTTTTTATTATGATCATATTATTTTTCTTCTCCTTACTTACCCCTACACATTCCTTCTTTTTAAATATTTTCTATTTTACAATATCAACAATATACTAGAACTCATTTACATCTTTGTTTTCCCATACCAGAGAAAAATATACAGTATTTACACATCTGTGACCTATTTACTTCATTTATGAGTGTCCTCAAGGTAAACTCATTTGAGTATGAATGATTCAATCTTATCATTTTTAATGGCAGAATAATACCTCATTCTTTAAAAGAATCACATCCAGCTCCAGTTGATGGACATTTTCATTGTTTCCAAGATTTAGCAATCACAAACTGAACTGCTATAAATATGGATGTACATATATCATTGTGTTATGATTTTTGTGTATTTACCTAGCAGAGTGATGGCCAGGTCAAATGGGACCTCCAATCCAAGCTTTCTGAGGAATCTCCACACTGATTTCCACAGAGGATGTAGGAGTCTACACTCTCCGCAATCGTGGAGAAGGGTTCCTTTTTCTCCTCAGCCTCACCAACAATTGTTGCTGGCTAAATCTGAGATAGCAGCCACTCTTTGTGCAGTGAGATGAAATCTCAGTATTGTTTTCATCTACATCTCTCAAATGACCAGTGATGTTGAGCAATTCTTCAACATAGCTTTTATTTTAAAAATAGAAAAAGAGTTTTTCTTTGTGAAAGAAAACACTTCTATACTGTTGGTAGGAATATAAAGTAGTAATGCCACCATGAAAAACTGAAATTCCCTCCAAAACATTAACAATAAAATTAATAGAACCCAGCAGTTTCACATATGAATTCCTCTACTTAAGAAAAGAAAGCTTGAAATTATTGGAGCTGGTGTTCCACAGAGATGTCTGCACTCCTGTTCAATGCTATGTTCTTCATAATATCTGAGTTATGAAATCAAATGGTTTCTACCAAGAGATAAATGAGTAAAAAAAGTGGTAAAATACACAATAGAATGTTATTCAACTTTTAAATAAATTTTTAAAATCACTAGAGACAATGTGAATGGAATGAAACATTTTAATAAATTATATAAGCCCAGTATGGAAAGACAAATACAACATAATCTCAATTATATATAAATATTCAATGATCAAACTCAAAAAAGCAGACAGTAAAATAAAAGTCACTACAGGTTGAGGGAGTAAATTTTATTGTGTTCATAGACAGTAAATTTTGTTGCATCCACAAAGTATATACAAGTGCAATCTTTCAATTAATATTAAGAAATTAGTTTTTGGGCCGGGGAGTTAGCTCAGTGGTTCCGGCGCCTGTCTTGCAGGCGCAAGGGCCTGGGTTCGATTCCCCGGTGGCCACATAACAATACTGGGTGTGGAGACTCACACCCAGCAGCAACCAGTACCACATGCCATAGTGCCGGGCGTGGTGGCTCACGCCTGTGATCCCAGCACTTGGGAGGCAGAGGCAGGAGGATTGCTGTCATGTGAGTTTGAGGCTGAGCTCAGGGCCAGCCTGAACCACAAAGCGAGACCCTGTCTAAAAAAACCTAAAAAAAAAAAAAAGAAAGAAATTAGTTTTTTAAAAAAATAATGTATATAGAAGCATAAGAACTTTTGAAAGCATAATTGGTGTAATTATTGTCAATTATTTTTTATTAAATATCAAATATTGTTATGCTTAATTTATTTTTATCATCTTTAAGTACTGTCCCCAAACTTTATTCCAAAGTTTGAAGCTTCTTATTCCTTATCATTAATATATAAATTGCAAAACAAATCGTTCTTTACAAAGGCTTTATCATATTTCACAAAACTTTCTGAGATCTAAGAAAGCCCAGAGTTAAAAATTATGCATAATTGCAGCAAAGTTTTTTTTTTTTTAGGAAATCTTACTATGTTCAAAGGGATTTTATGTTGGATTCCCAAATAATGTATAAAATAACAAAAGACAAATCAGAAACTATTTGAGAAACAACTACACAATTTCAAAATAACAGGAAAATATTTTAGGTAAGTAAAATGCTTTGCTATTGGGATCTGGAATGCCTAAAATATATATTGGTAGGAAGGTTCATAAAATTTTATAGATTGCATCTTGAATGATAGATTAATTTTACTGATAAAAAATTATGATAGATACATTAAGAAACTCATGGAAATTATAACAGTGCATTTAATGACATACAAATTGTTCCATATGATTAACTGATAAAGTCAAAGATGGCAGACAGAAACTAGGAAACTGTCAACTCTCTGAAAAATTCAGATTTTGTGGTAAGAATTTTGATTTCCTCTTGGAGAATACTGAGAAAATTGCAGAATTTTAAAGGACATAACTAGTGGAATATTTCATCAGAAATGTACTAAGTTTAATGGTTTATATCTGGATATTCTTCTAAAACCCCTTGTACTCATAAGTGAGACTTTGGAGAGGTGATGAGTCATGAGAACACTGCAGCTGAATGTGACTTTGGGAGGTGAAGTTGGGGCTTCGGAGGTGAGTCACTGGGGTCATGTCCCTGAAGGGTAATGCTCAAACCATCCCCTATTGATCTATTTCTCTGCTTTCTGTAGAGATGCCTTGACCAGCTCTTCTTCGCCATGCCCTTCCACCATTCTGTGGCCTTCTATCCAGCTGACCATTAACTGGTCACCCTGAACTTTGCCAAAATAAACCTCTATAAACAATAACATAAACCTGCCATGATATTATACCCACTTCTAGATACCTGGTGATTTAACTTGTGTTGAATCTTGTATCTCAGTGTCAAGAAAATGACTAAGACACTGGCTCATGGAGATAGTTATGGATTAAATTGAGTGAAAATTAGAAAAGATGTTTAGCAGGAAGGTATTCTGATGACTGAAATGGAGGATGGTGAAGATTTGATCAAGGTGCCATTTCAATGAATGAAAGAATATGTAGGAGAAAGATTCAACATTGTTCACTACTTAGTTACAGTAATGAAGTGCTCATTGTGTCAGGGTTTATTCTAAGTACTATGCATACATTCACTAATGTAATGTTCTCACAATACGTACATCAGGTAGTTTTATTACTCCCAATTTAGGGATGAGGATAATAAAACATAGGTATGTGAGTTAACTTGCCCAGGATCTCATAGCTATAATCATGAGTCAAGATTTGAAGCACAATTTTTTTTGCTTCAGAGTGCTTGTTAAGACTTATTACTTCATGTTAACTACTTTGACAGACTATACCCAGGACTGAGTCCACTTACAAATTAAAGTAAATTGTAAAGATGAGGAATAATTTGTCACACACAGTTAGCTTATAGAAGAAATTAGACCCTTTCATTAAGTCCATATGTGAAGGAAAATCCTATTAATTTAAGGGTCATAAAGCCCTAATAAGTGAGACCTTCTGGTGGTAATTTATTTAGACTCCTAAATAGTATGTTGGTGAAATAAAAGAAATATGCAAAGAATTGCTTTATAAATTAAAACCTATAAATAAAACTAAATATCATCATTTTATAACTGGTGCTCTTGGTAAATATTCCTTTTTTTTTTTTAGTTTTTTTGTTTGTTTTGTTTGTTCTGTTTTTGTTGTTGGTTTTTTTTTTTTAAACAGGTTCTCACTTTGTAGTTCAGGCTGGCCCAGAGCTCAGCCTCAAACTCACATCACAGCAACTCTCTTGCCTCTGCCAGTTGAGTGCTGGGATTACAGGCATGAGCCACCATACCTGGCACTGTGGTATGTGGTACTGGTTGCTGCTGGGCATGAGTCTCCACACCCACTATTGTATGTGGTTACTGGGGAATTGAACCCGGGCCTTGCACTTGCAGGACAGGCACTGGAACCACTGAGCTAACTCCCCGGCCCTAAATATTCCATTTTTAAATCAAGACTATGGAAATAACTTTCTCTTTAAACTTAACTTCTCATTGATTCCTAGAAAAATTATTAAACAATGCAAAAAATGTCATGTTCATCCTCTTTTTTAACTAGTAACTACCTAATGACTAAAGAATAGCACATAGTCAATTTTTCTGTAAATTGATGCATGCATTCAAATAGGGTACAGATATATTCCAATTTTGTGTTCTGATAGCTGATGCTCTCACATATTTTTAAATTTAGCCTAAGGGTGCTAATGTTAGGCACCACCACCATCTACAGTTGTGGTGGAAACTGACAAATAATGTGAACTTCACAGTAATACAAAATCTCTTTCTTGTAAAATAACTGTGTAAAGACTTTAAAAAGATGTCCAAAGCCCTAAAATAAGTTGAGAACAAACAGGCTATAATTGTACAGCTATCATTGATTCTATAAACAATGACATCATAACCTATTTGCAGAGGCCCTGTAATTCTAAATGCTACTTAGAAGCCAACCTAGATTTCTGTAGAGCATTTTCTTCAAGCTGGTTGCTTTGCTACCCATTTCCAGAATTCCTGGACCTCCTGCCAACTTGTCTGCATTGACTATTCTTTCCCCAGGTCACTATGCCCAGAGGCCTGGATTGAAGGTTCACATATCATCAACACTTTATGCAGAGGGCTACAGTGGTAATTACCTTCCTACTAGTGGTAACTGTTTACCACTTAATTTTAATCTACCTTCTGGCCTTTCAGACCTGTCTAAAGCTGTCTGCCACAAAGAACAAGGTACACTATCACCTCTTCACAGACTTCACCACAGGGAGGAGCTGGAGGCCACATGGATGTGGTCCTCTCTCAACCTTTCTCCATGAAACTCTGCCAGATTTCTCGTTTCTGTTTTCAGTCCTTATTTATCTGTCAGAGCAGTTTCATACAGGTTGTGGTTTGTGAGTAACTCAAGCCTGGGGCTCCAATTAGAAAAGGTTGAATGAAACTAAAAGGCCTGAAACTGCAATTTGACTACTATTAACATCTTAGGCTTCAAGTGTGTTCAATGTTGAGCAGGTGAGGAGCCTATAGGGCAAAAAATAAAAAGATTAGTTTAAGCTATGTTGGGATGTAAGTTGGGTAAATGCAACAAGTTCTGGGCGTGCTTTACATGTAAGCATAGACACTCATCCTCTTTCACTACCAAGATACAGCAAATACATTTTACTATACTTGGTTCTTTTCTTTGCTAGCTTAAATTGAATCTTCAGAAACCGTTATAAACAAAACATTATGCTTGTATCTCAATGTCTCCCCAAAGCCTCATTCTGGCCTAGGTAGGGAATTAAAAGGCGGATGGAGGAGGGTGTGTGGAGCAGGGTTTAAGGGTGCTCCACCCTCGGCCATAAGACGAGTGCCCTGAATGGAATAAAAAGGGACAGAAAGAAGTTGCTTGTGCTACCCCTGCCACTTGCCATTTATTTTCTGCCCTGCTTCCTGTGAAGATTTTCTCCTCTAGGATATCCCTCTGCCAGGCCACTCTGACTTAAAGTTTGCTCAACCTGGCCAGAAATCTCTACAAATTCATTGTGAGCTGAAATAAAGTTTTCCTCCTTAAACTTTGGACGTTGGATATCTTGTCTTAGCAATTTTCAGAGTAGCTAAGAAATAAGGACACTTATAGGAGGATGCATCATTTTTAAAAGAAGAGGAAGCATGAATCTAGGTGGAAGCTATTTAGTTGCTTTTCAGTTGTAATACTCAAATTATACAGCAGAATGCATGGATCACAGTGTCAGCACTCATATGTGCTTTTCATGTTTTGTTTGTGTGGCTTTCCTTCTGTATTTAGGTGATGCTGTGGAGTAGTAATTATTATATCCACCATTTTCTATCTGCTAGAAACCAATAGGGAAAATATAAGCCCTCTTTTTATTAAGAACTGTTCACAGAAACAGACTAGTACTGTGTGTGTGTGTGTGTGTGTGTGTGTGTGTGTGTGTGTGTGTAACAGGAAAAATGTATTGTTAAGGAATTGGTCTGTATGTTTGTAGAGGTACTGAAAATAGAAATCTATAGGGTACATGTCAGGCTACAGATACCTTGAAGAAGTCTAGTTTGCATTGGAGTGCAAAGGCAGATTTCTAGAATTTCTTAACTGCAGAGTTTTGTTCTGTTAATATTTTAAGTTGCTTAGATAATCTACTGTGACCAAACTTCATTGATTTACCTCCAGTTAGATACCTTTATAGACACATGTAGAAAGAAGTCTGACCAAATAGCTGCTCATCATGATTCTACCGGACTGACATAAACTTAAACATTATGACTCTCAAATGTATTTCGAACATAAAAAATAGCACATACTCAATTTGTGTGAATATTTTGTTTGTTTGTTTAGCTAAGTTATTTTGAGTCAGAGTCTCCCACTGTAGTCCAGGATGGCCTTCAACTCACAGATCTGTAGTCTGAAGCTTTTAAGATTACAGGAGCTCATTACCATACCCCTCAGGATTCTTATATAATAGTCTTATGACATTCCTTGTTTCGTTTCATTAGTGTACATGTAATACATCATGTTTTTATTCCTTGTGTAAAGCTGGTACAAGTAAACAACACATCTCAATTCCCTTTCCCTCCTTTCTTTTCATCACGTATAGTACAGTTAATTTCCCCCTTCACTTATAATATTTTCATAGAAACATTGTTGGTTACTTTGAATTCTAAAGCTGCTTCCATTCAATTCAGCTAAATTAAAGATCTGCCCACAAGCACTATAGGATAAAGTTGGAGCTAATATTTTTCATTATTAAGAAGAGAGAAAACGTCTGTCACTTTTATCATAATTTTCAGCAATTTGCCAGATTTAAAAATATATTGAAATAATTTCTCATATATTGCCAAAAATCTTTAACTCATGTAGATCTTTAGATGGATTTTGATAAATTAAACAAGATTGGGAAAGTATCTACTCTCCTTAAATGATATATATATATATAAATATTTAAATATATGATCTGTGTTTATGTTTTTAAATAATGTATATTGTTTAAATATTTTCTTCTCACAAAAAGAGAAAACTTTCCTTAAATATATTGTATATTATTTTTAAAACTTGCATTGTAAATTACAGTTAATTTTGCTTTCATTTTTTGTGAAAACAGATTTAAAATGATTATTTCAACATTGCTAAGTCTGCTTATACTCATAATATTTAAAACTTACCTATGATAAACATAAAATCACATATCACTCCAGAGGAAAAAACTGTACTAAAGACTGAGGTGTATGCTAATAGAAAATATCATTTATTATATTCTAATTTGTTATAATGTATCTAGAAAACCTACTACACTTATATTTCCACTCTACAATTTAGGACACTGTAGCAAGAATAATTACTATTGTCCCATTGTTAACATTTTTATAATTAAAGTCATATTTAGAACCATAACAAAGCTAAGTAAATCTTCCTCTGAGGTCATTAAAATTATTGGAGACTTAGTTTTCTTGAAAAGGTGGCTTAATTTATGTATATACATTTTTCTGTCTCATATTTTTCTGAGTTACTTGACTATTTTAGATATTGCCAAAGTAATTATTCCATTCTTGCTGCCTAAACTAATCAGTCACACTGTGTAAAAATGTTATTCTCAGTGCTTCCCTGAAAATAAAACTCTTGAATATGTAGGATTATATATATATATATATATATATATATAAAATATTGTATATATTATGTTATATAATATATAATTTCAATTTGTTATTTTCTCATATACTTGATTAGAAGTTCATCTCTCAGACTTAAAAATTATTGTAGTCATTGCTTATAAAACAGTTGGCTTAGAAAGACAGAAACATTTATTTAAAAGTTCAGATCATTAAAAAATTTATGGAGAAATTGTATTAAATAATGATTACTTTTAGGTAAATTACTTTTCTGCTGTTAAAACTGTTATTATAATAAATTAAACACTCACTTTCAACCAGATCAACATATTATGGTTTTGCTTAATGCACTTTGTAAATGACAGTGTTATTAATGGAAGACTTATAGTTAGTATAGCTATAAGAAAATTGCTATAAGGAAATGCTCATTAAAGCTTCTTATCTTTTATCCCAAATTGTATATCAGAAGCTCCTCTATTAATTTTCATTTATCCATAATTATAACTCTTATAAAAGGACTCTACATGTACATTATAAACAGAGAATAGAAATTAAAGAACTAGAATTTCCCAAGATGTACCATTTAGACATCAAAATCACTTTACTTATAATATACAGGAATGTATTATCTGTCCTATATCATCTTTCTAGTACCAAAGCATGTCTACTGGCTCATGGTCATTAATACTTTACAGGAGCAGGGACTCATAGCTTCATCTTTTTCCAAATAACTCCATTTTTGAACACCCACGTATCCTCTCACATGTATTTAAATTCAAAACTATTTCACTGGTCCCCAGATTTGCAGAAGCCCCAAAACTCCAGATCAATAGCCATCGTTGTTCCCCATCACCTATCTATTCCCTCCATTGGGTTGTAGAGACCTGCCCTTCTGTCCTATTTTTGGCATAAACTCAGCCAGTCTGAAGATCACATTTGATTACTAACTCTTCTATTCTCACTAATTTCCTCACTGATGTTTAATTCACTGCCTTACTTAAAGTGACAATTTATATCTTCTAAGAAAGTTGATTCCTCTTCTACTTTGGAATTTAGTAGCTTTGAAACATTCCTATTCAGCACTTTTTGTAACAAGTATTCACTTACATTTCTCCCACTGCCATTTTGAGGTCATGGTTTCTGAGCTTCCATAAAATCTTTTCATTTCTGTAAACTTCCTAACAGTAAATTATCTCATTGACTACTTTTCAGGATCTCTTACCATGTATAATCTAATTTTTCAATTTTTCAGTACTCTAACAACTACTTATTTGCAGCACTGTTGTAATTTTATTTCTACATGATACTAATATATTGGTAGATGATACTCCCTGCGCTGATTACTTTCTCACTGCAACCACTAGAGTAATATAAATATTTTCATCATTTTCACTTTTAATACAACATTTTACTGATTTTCTTAAATTTTTATCACTTTCATATCTTTAGTTACTTGGTATCTGGTTTATATTGACTTATAATGAGTAGATCCTCTTTGAACCATTTTTTTTTAAAAAATCTGCTCTTTCATTTTTCTAGAGATACAGCACTTTCTTTTGTTTGTAAATAAAGAAGTTTTTGGTATAACTCTTCTTTGTGCCTTCATTTAAAAATGATTATATAAATTGACATTAGGAATTACATTGTATAGTGTCGATATAAATTGATAACTGCTGCTCTGGAATTTAGCTCAGTGGTTCTGGCACCTTGCTTGCTACTACAGGGGCCAAGGTTTGATCCCAGGTAACCACATACAACACTGCTGGGCATGGAGAATCATGCCCATCAGCAATCAGAACCACATACTGCAGTGTGGAGCATGGTGGATCACACCTATAATCCCAGAATTTGGGAGGCAGAGGCAGAAGGATTGGTGTGAATTCAATGACCTGCTCTTCTACCCCATTTTTGGACTTTAAAATCAGCCAGTCTGAGCTCAGGGCCAGCCTAAACTACAAAAGAGAGACCTTGTCTCAAAGTACATGCATACATACATACATACATACATACATACATACATACATACATACACCATTGCTAATGTTAGCTGTGTATTAAGACTGTTCCTTTTATACAGCAGGCTCTGTTCCTCTATCTTCTAAACAACATCCTCCTTTCTCTTTAAACCTCAAATTATCTTTGCTATTTCTCTTTCAACCAGTGATTTTATTTTTTCCTGGAAACATACAAGCTACCAAAAGAGAAATCTCATCACTCTTACCAACAACTGTCCTAGTTTTCCAAATTTCTCTAGCTAGTCAGCACTCTTGTTATGTTTTATCTAAAAATATGCCTCCAAAGGTCTTATGCATTGACACACAGAGCTCTTGGGAAAGGACTGGACCAGAGAGCACTATTGTTCTCTAAATGTCAGGAAGCAGAGAATGTAGGGGGTAAGCAGGACCCTGAGGTGTGACCCAGAAGAGTGTATATTCCACCTCAGTTCTCCCTAATCTCTGCTTCCTGAATTTCATAATGTGATCAGTTTTGTTTTCCTATTATGCTTGTCTTTCATGCCCTTCTACCGGGCCATTTCTATGTTAAATCTTGTGGAACATGGACTGCAAGTTCTGAACTGTGGGTCGAAATAAACCTTCTTTTGTAAATTCTAGGTGTCAGCTACCGTATCCCAGCAACTAAGAAACTCTCTAGGGGAAAAACCATCCTTTTGTGAACTGAATTCCATTTCCCTGCACCTGTTTATGTGCCCCAGGTAAAACTGTTATTCTTCCAGAATTATGAATTGTCTCCTCTTCACTCCAATCAGAGTATGCAAAAGCTCTAGGAATCTCATATTTCACATTGTGCTCAGTGCTGTACTAATTGGGCAAAAATCATTAAACTAAGACAACCATTTGGTTTCCTAAGAAGTTTACTACTGAATAAGCTGATTTCTACTTATCTTTTAAACAAGATAGCCGGTAGAATGACAACTCTATTTTACTTTATTGGCTAAAGAATTCCCAAATCTTTCTTTTACACTCTTTATCCAAGTCATCAGCCAATACTCTAGGCTTTAACTTTAGAGATGAGTGAAACATGGCATTTTGTCACTAGTCCCACCATGGCCACGCAATTTCAAGCCATCAGTGTTTCTCATCTACATTATTGCAATAATGCTCTGCCTAGCAATTCACACAAGCCCAATAGTTCTTAAAAACCAAATTAGAGATGAATTTCTTCTTACTGACACAGTCCATTGACTTCTCATCCCTCCAGCTAAAATTAAAATCCCTATGTGATCTACTTTTTAACTCTTTGACCTCGATTCCAACAAATTTCTGTCTGTAGTCATACTGGTGCCCTTTCTCTTCTTTGTATATATGCTTCACAGCCATTATCTTTCCTGTCTAAACTTCTTACCCTGATTTCTCTCCATTTATCTCAATTTATAGTCACACAAAACAGCATATGAGTATGAACATATATATCCATGTGTGTACTTATATTACTGTTTGTCACACCTTAAATAAACCTCTAAAAACAAGAGTTTTCTTTTGTTCCTGAGTTCTTGTTCATGTATATTTCCAATAGAAATTTTGCTGCATATATAAATTCATGAATATTTTTAGAAAACACTCAAAAGCCATATTGTAATTTGTGGAGAAAATTGTGGCAATTAATTCAGAATATTTGACAGCACAATGTCAGTTGTATGTTATTTTTAGAGAAATAAAAATGGAACTTATTTGATTGTAATAAATATTTTTAAAAGAATAGTTCTTCAAAGTAAACTTAGAAATCAGTTAAGCTGAAATATGTGTTTTGGTATATGAAAAGCATTGCAGTCATATTTTCTTTATTAGACAGCATAAAGTAAAAGAAGTGATGAAGTTGAAGGCAGAATGTGGGCTAGGTCCTGAGTAACTTTATTGCATGTCAATGTGTTTTCAAAGTCTAATTCAACAGTATCACAAGTTGTGTAGAAAACAGCTATGCACTGGTAGCTCTTCATACTGTTCAAGTTGAATTAATAGTTATAAGTGAAATAAATAAGACACAGACAGGCAAACACCATATCATTTATCTACTATGAGAAATTGAAGGTGTAAATGAGGCTTATAATGTATGATAAGTATTGTGAAATGCAAAGAAAATGTATAAAGAGTAAAGGGAAAGGGAAGTAGTAGAAAGTAAAGAAGGGAAAGAAAAAATTTGATGGTTAAAAAAAGGAATCAAAGCTTATGTGTACAGGAGATGGGTGACTGTAGAGAGGGTAGGGGAAAGGGAAAAAATTAGAATCAGTATGAGTCATTTACAGGTACAAATTCTCAATGTTTAACGTGATCATAATGTATGTATAAATTGTAGCAATAAACTCAATAAAGAAAAAATAGATAATTAAAATGTCATACACTTTTATATGAACATAAATAATGCTAATTATTGGTATTTGCTACTAAAACCAGAGTAAACATATTGGAATACGATTTCTTATAATTT
>PVIR01026204.1:11571-24221 GCA_004026965.1 Petromus typicus | reverse complement strand
ATCCTCCTGCCTCTGCCTCCCGAGTGCTGGGATTACAGGCGTGAGCCACCACGCCCGGCACTGTGGTATGTGGTACTGGTTGCTGCTGGGTGTGGGTCTCCACACCCAGTATTGTTATGTGGTTACCGGGGAATCGAACCCCGGCCCTTGCGCTTGCAAGACAGGCGCCGGAACCACTGAGCTAACTCCCCGGCCCCCATGACACATTTTTTTTAAAGAAGAATTTGGATACTTTGGGGTGACTTCTCTCCTCAGGGACCAGCTCAAGAAGAAAGGCAGAAAGAGGCAGCTGTAATTCTCTGAACCCCACAATGTGCTTCTCCACGAAACCAAAGGGCCTCCCTATTTCCTCAGCCTTCTCAGCAGCTGTGGGCCATTCACCCACGGGCGTGGAGCACAGCCGTAGGAGAGACTGGTCAGAGGGAGAAGAAGGGCTGTGCACCCCCACTCTGCCAGAACTGGGTCTTATGGGCCCTGGAATTGTTACGGGATGGAAGTCCTTTAAATTTAAGAAGAAGAGCACAAGATTATAAATATAAACTATGTACCCCAAGTGAGTATTTAGGAGAAGACTTTTGATAAGTTGTAAACATTAAAGGCTGAAACAAGTAAATACTAAAAATATCACAAATGCTGTAAAACATAGTTGTATTAATAGCCTGGTACTTTTTAAAGGATGAGCTGCGAGCTGATCATTTTTAATTTCCTCCTGTGGTTAATGTCTGTCTCTGTCTCTGTCTCTCTCTCTTCCTCACTCCACGGGGCAAAAAGCCAAGCATTTTGGGCTGTGAAAGTTGAGAGGCCCGGCTGTGTGTGCGCGTGCGCGTGCATCTGTGTACGTATACACAAGCACACGTGTTCTGCAATAGAAAGGGTTAAACCTCTAGCCAAGGCTGAATCCGGTCCTACCCTACTTCTTTCCCTCCCCAAAAGGGGCCCAGATCTTTCCTGCAAATTGTTCCTCTGCCTGAAACGCCCCCTCCCCACCATCTTTGCCATTTTTCCCTATTTTCACCTGGTGAAGAGTTAGGTTTCTCGTAAGTCTCAGTTTAAAGGTCAGTTTTTTCAGGAAAGTTTTATTAGAATCCACTTGCATCTGTAATCCTACCCTGAGATCTGAAACCACGAGGTCTGAAACTGTGCGTCTATCTTTTTCTTGGTTGTATTTTTCCAGCCTGTGGCATAGTATTTGGTCCATGGTGCCCGGCACACAGTGGCACACAAATATTTTCAAATGAATGAATAAACAAAGGAACTTGCTTATGGTGCATGAGCGAAGGGTCATATGGAGAAAGAGCGCCCCCTGCTGAACCCAAGGGAGGCCGGGGCCCAGGATGTCCTCTCCAAGCGGGGAAAGAATAATGCGGGTAAACTTCCTAGTCTTGGGGCAGCCTTGAGGACGGCGAGCCCAAAGTCGTAACTTACATCTTCCACTGTCTGCACTTCTGCACCTTCAGAGCGTCGGTCCTCGTTCTCGGCCACAGCGGTCTGCCTTCTACTTCCCTCTTCCCCCACACCGCGGATGCCTCAGACCATGTCTGATCCTCCCCACAATTAGTAGCCCTCCCTCCTGGACTTCAGCTTTGAATAAGAATAGAACCAGATTACTCCATCGATCCTCTTTCCTCTTCCCCCTAATCAATCAGTCAATCAATTAGAAGTGATTGTCCAAGGCACTCGAGCGTGTGTGAGGAAGGAAAGGTGGGTCAGGAGTACAGAAAGTTGCCTGCTGGGAATCGAGAGCAGATGAGTGATTTTCCGCCACAGGGTCCTGCTGACAGTCCAGCAGGACAGGGACTGTGGCTTTGCTTTGGGGAAGGCTTCTGGGATAGGATATGCAGAAAAAGGCGAATGAGGAATCCCCAGCCACTGCCTCCACTGAAAAGGAGTTAAATACGCCCAGTTTACACAGCGTGAGCACCCTGGGAGCGGAGGGGCTCACTAGAGGAGACTCAGAAAAAGATACACTAATAAAGGCAGATTGGGTTAAGAACAGTGTGGGGATGGGGAGGAGCACAAGGGTTAAGGAAAGTCGAAACTCGGTGCCAAGGGCGCAGGAGAGGGTGGAGAGGAAGGCGGAAGTCCCCTTGCCTGAGACTAAAAAGGAGAGGCAGGCAGGGGTCAAAGGGAGACAGAGGTCACCCCTCCCTCAGTGAGGACCGGAGAACAGGTCACACCTGTGACTGGCTCTCCAGATGGTCCCGGCCTGGGTCCTCCCCCAGCCATGCCCCCAAATAGAGAGAAGAAGAGTGACAGTTACCTAATGACCCGGAGTCCAGCTAGCTCTTCAGAGAATCCCGTGGTCACTGAGGGGCTCCCGGGGGCTGAAGCCAAAGTCCAGGTTATTGATCTCTGGCCCCAAAGGTCAGCTTCAGGGACGTGTCACTGTGGAAGCCTCTAGGGACTCCCAGCAGTGGACATGTGCTGCAGCCTGGTTTTCATGTATCCTTGGCTTCCTCGTGATTCTACATACACATGCACACACGCAACATACACACACATACACACACGCTCACACACCTCTGTTCTACCCCCATGCAATGTCCAGAATAGATGTTTGGGTGTTTGGACTTTGTTATTTTCCCTGCTCCATTCCTATGGCAATACTCAAGGAGTCTACGAATTCATGGTGCACCCAATGAGAAAATATACCCAAGTCCGGAAGGAGGAAACAATTTGCTGGTTGGTCTTGGGCAAAGCACTCAGCTTCTGTGGATCTGAGTTTTCCTAGCTGTACAACAAAAGGATTTTACTTGGAGTTTCAATACTAGGGAGGCTGACGTAGGATAGCCCGGACAGATTAGTGAAACTTTGTCTGGAAAAATGTTTTTTAAAAAAATCAGCCAACTAAAATGAAAGGATTGAGTCAAATGAACTCCAAGGCCCTTTACAGGTAACTGATATAAGACTAAGGCCTTAAGCAAGGATAGGGGTCATGGGTAGGAATTAGGTTAGCTCTAGGAGATAGTTTTTAAAAAATTGTACTATGTTCCATTTCTTGTCATACGTTTTCAGCTACTTTTTTTTTTTTTTAGGTTTTCTGAGACAGGGTCTTGCTTTGTGATTCAGGCTGGCCCTGAGCTTAGCCTCAAACTCACATCACAGCAATCCTCCTGCCTCTGCCTCCCGAGTGCTGGGATTACAGGCGTGAGCCACCATGCCCAGCACTGTGGTATGTTGCTGCTGGGGTGAGTCTCCACGCCCAATATTATTATGTGGTTACCGGAGATTGAACCCGGGCCCTCGCGCTTGCAAGACAGGCGCTGGAACCACGGAGCTATATCCCTGGCCCAGTTTTCAGCTACTTCTGATATGGAATAGAGAAAACCTTATTATTTGATTATTTGACTATAAAAATACATGTTTTTTGTTTTGTTTTGTTTTGTTTTTTTGAGGCAGGGTCTCACTTTGTAGTTCAGGCTGACCCTGAGCTCACTATGTAGCCCAGGCTAGTCTTAAACTCACAGCAATCCTCCTGTCTCTGCCTCCTGAGTGCTCGGATGACAGGCGTGAGCCACCATGCCCAGCACTGTGGTATGTGGTACTGATTGCTGGTGGGAGTGAGTCTCCATGCCCAGCATTGTTGTATGTGATAAAGGGGATCGAACCTGGGCCCTTGTGTTTGCCAGGAAGGCGCTGGAATCACTGAGCTAAATCCCTGGCCCAATTATTTTTATATTTTCATACACCTAATTTTGCATATATAAAATTAGAGTTTCATTTGTTTTAGTCTTTTATTCCATTGTACTATATTTCACTCCAATGTTTCACTTTATAGCACAGGTTTTTAAGTTAAGAAAACCTCAAAAATTTAGAATATGGTATGTTTGGTATTTGAAACCAAGCATGAATAGGTTGATTCATGTTAAACCAGGGATCAAGTTCCAAAATCTAATGGGATGAGAAGAATGTTTATTTTAACATGACAAAGCAAAATATTCTAATTTAAATACACAAATGTAAAGATCAAATGTGTTTCTTCAGGTTTACTTGATAGGAATTTCTGTCTACTGTCATCTTGTACTGCAGAATATTATGTCACTGAATATTAAAACATAAGATTTCATAGATTTTGTAACTTGAAGCACAATAAATATCTGCAGACAAAGAAGAATTCTTAAACTTGGACATAAAACCTAGATTCTAATTTTGGCCGCCGTCAACTGTAGAACTCTAAGCAAGTCATTATTTATTCACTCAACGGACATCAAATAAGTAATTATGCTGTACCAAGCTTTGTGCTATGTGCTGGACGCAGAGTGAATAAGACAGATGAATAAGACCCTGACTCATGGCGTTAATGTTGTAGTAGCCACTGAGGTAGCAAGTGCTCTGCTATAGGAGTTTAGGGCCCTAAAAAACACCAGAGAAGAGTGCTGGATGGCAGGTGGGGGGATAGAGAGGCCTGCATAGCTGGAGCGAAATCTATGTTCAAGTCTATGGAATGAATAGTGATCAGCAAGTTGAAAGTAAAGGAAGTGGTGGGCCAGGGATTTAGCTCAGTGGTTGGTGCCTGTCTTGCAAGCGCAAGGACCCGGGTTCAATCCTCAGTAACCACATACGATACTGGGCGTGGAGACTCACCCCAGCAGCAACCAGTACCACATACCACAGTGCCCGGTGTGGTGGCTCAAGCCTGTAATCCAAGCGCTCAGGAGGCAGAGGCAGGAGGATTGCTGTGATGTGAGTTGGAGGCTGAGCTCAGGGCCAGCCTGGACTACAAAGCCAGACCCTGTCTCAAAAAAGAAAGTAAAGGAAATGATACTTCTGGCAATAATGACAAGGAAATGTCAGGGAGAAAGAGAAAGCCAATCATACTGGAGGCCTGGTGACATTATCTGTGACATCTGAGGGGAGACAAGGAATGTAACCTTGGAAGTAAGGCTAGTGTTTGGGGCTGAGACTTGCCTTAACTGCGAAGCATATAACCATGTGCCCACCTTGTCTTCCTTCTTTTCTAGCAGCCTCTTCTCCAGGCTCTAGTGAGATCATGAAAAGGAAAAGATTGTGGTTTGAATAGCATTGTGTAAAGTGGCACATAGACTACAGAGAGGGGCTGTGGGTTACTGAGGGCGTAGCACAGCCCACCTGGCTTTGGACAGACTTCTAGAGGAATCCAGGAGTTCATCAAAACGGAGGTGCTGAACCTCCAAAAACACTTGTCTGAGGTCACAACTGGAGAAATGTGGAATTGGAGTTGGTACAAAAGGCATCACTTGAGAGTCTTGGCAGAAGAAAGAGGGGTTCTTCTGAAAAAGCCCGCTGGTCTGCCAGTCTGCCAAAGATTCAGGGGAAAAGGGCCAGGATTGTACCTCAGTGGAGCTGCGCTGATCCCAGGTAGGGAGGCTGGATTCAATGGAAGAATGAACTTTCTATTGAGTATGGAGTTGTACCCCTGCAATGCCAGCACTCTGGGAAGCTGAGTCAGGAAGATTGCAAGTTTGAGCCCAGCCTGGACAGTCTTTGCCATTGTTTCTCAAGAGCTGTTCCCCTCTCTTCTGGAATTTCACTTTTGGAATTCCTTTATTCTAAATGTCCTTGTCCTGCCTAGCCTACAAAATCCTATACAAGGTCTAGATGGGCATGGTGGCACATGCCTATAATCCTACCACTCTAGGAGCCTAAGGCAGGAGGGTTGCAAATTTAAACTCAGGCTAGGCTATTTAGTGACTTAATAAGACCCAGTCTCAATAGCTAAGGCTCCAGTTCAACCACTAGTATGAAAAGAAAAAAAAGTCCTATGCAAAGTCTGATCCACTGCCACTTCCCCTAGGAGCTTCTTATGGCATACAACTTGTGTGAGGTCCAGGGTTCCCATAGTACATTGTACATGCCCTGACCACCCTGGAGATGCCATGCTGCGAGGAGCTGTCTCATTGTAGATCTGTCTTCTCCAGTAGTTTTCTTTCCTCTAAACATAGAGGAAAGAAATGTTCACACATATTCTCTGATTGAAAAGAATATGCTAATGAGGGCTAGGGATTTAGCTCAGTGGTGTCAGCACCTTCCTGGCAAGTGCAAGGTCCCAAGTTTGATCCCTGGTACCAAAAGAAAAAAAAAAAGAGAGAGAGTATACTAATGGGACAGGGATGTAGCTCCTTCTCCTCCTCCTCCTCCTCCGCCTTCTTCTCTTCTTCTTCATCCTTTTGAGACAGGGTCTCTCCCTGAGTGCTGGGATTACAAGCATCACACACAGCATTACGGTACATGTTACCAACGATGCAACTCAGGACCTTGCGCCTGCCAGGCAGACGTCACAACCACTGAGCTAAATCCTCAGCCCAGAAGAGCATTTCTTAGCATGAATAAAGCCCTAGTTTCAGTCCACAGCACTGCAAAATACAAACATGAATGAGGAGCCAGGCCTGGTGGTGCACACCTGCAATTCCAGCATTCTGGAGCCTGGAGCCGGAGCACTGATATGAATTTGAGGCCAGCCTGGCCTATACGGAGTGCGTTCAAGGTCAGCCCGCACTACAAAGTGAGGCCTTGTCACCAGTAACAAAGGAAAACTAAACAAAGAAGACAGAAAGAAGAAAGGAAAGGAGGAAAGAAAAAGAAAGAAAGCTGGGTGTGGTGGCACAGACGTGTAATTCCAGCACTTTGAGCAGCTGAGGCAGAAGGATTGAAAGTTTAAGCCTAGCCTGGGAAGTGGTGACTTAGTGAGACCATATCTCTTAGTGAGACCATAAAAAAAAAAAAATCCATAGTCGCCTACCAGGTTTTGAAACCTGGCTACTACTCTGAGAACCTGCCTATGACCTTCTGTACTTCCCTTACATCTACAAAGTGGGAAGAATTACCGTGCCTATTTCAGAATTTGTTATGAAGATTAAATGAGATAGTATGATAATATATGAGAAGCACACAGTGCAGTGCTTGGTCTGTCATGAGCCTTTAAAATTTGTTGGCATCATCATTTTTATTCCATGGATAAATCTTGGCTTATAGCCTTAGAATCTAGAAAAAGACATTCCCCACCTCAATGTCCCCAAAGGCAATAGAGTGTCTTTCTTCATTTTCCTAGGGTTGGCAGAGCCAAGTGGTAGAGCATGGTTTTTAAACCATCAAAAAGTAAGGGTTGAAAGTAAAGAAGGTAAAGAAAAAAAATTGTTGGTTAAAAAACAAGAAAACAGGGGCCAGGGATTTAGCTCAGTGGTTCTGATGCCTGTTTTACAAGTGCGAGGGCCGGGGTTTAATCTCCAGTAACAACATACATGAATACCAGGCATGGTGACTCATGCCCACCAGCAATCAGTACCACATACCACAGTGCTGAGCGCAGTGGCTCACACCTATAATCCCAGCAATGGGGAGGCAGAGGCAGGAAGACTGCTATGAGTTCAAGGCTGAGCTCAGGGCCAGCCTAAACTACAACACAAGACCTGTCTCAAAAAAACCCTAAGAAAACAAAGCTTATATGTGTAGGGGATGGGAGTGTTGTAGGAAGGGCAGGGGAATGGGAAAAATGAGAATCAAGATGTGTCATGTACAGGTGCAAATTCTCGATATGGAATGTAATCATAATGTATGTATAAAATGTATTAATAAAATCAATATTAAAAAAAGTAAGGGTTGGGCCAAGGATGTAGCTCAGTGGCACTAACCTGCCTCACAAGCACAAGGTCATGAGTTCTACCGTTGTACTACAAAAAACCTTACAAAAAATAGAGTTAAATAACAAGCTCAGACCCATATGGCTTAGAAAACTTTGTTTTGTTTTGTTTTTTGTTTTTTGAGACAGGGTCTAATTTGTAGTTCAGGCTGGCCCTGAACTCACTGTTTTAGCCCAGGCTGGTCTCGAACTCATGGCAATCCTCCTGCCTCTGCCTCTCAAGTGCTGGGATTACAGGTGTGAGCTACCACACCTGGCTTTTTCAAAAACGGTTTTGTTTTTGTTAATTTAATTTAATTTTTTAAAAAAACTTTATTACCGGGGCCGGGGAGTTAGCTCAGTGGTTCCGGCGCCTGTCTTGCAAGCGCAAGGGCCCGGGTTCGATTCCCCGGTAACCACATAACAATACTGGGTGTACCCACAGCCAGCAGCAACCAGTACCACATACCACAGTGCCGGGCGTGGTGGCTCACGCCTGTAATCCCAGCACTCGGGAGGCAGAGGCAGGAGGATTGTGATGTGAGTTGGAGGCTGAGCTCAGGGCCAGCCTGAACCACAAAGCGAGACCCTGTCTCCAAAAACCTAAAAAAAAAAACAAAAAAAAAACTTTATTACCATGTACCCTTTCTTGAGTTCCTTAACTGTGAGTCAAGAAAGAGATGAACATGATCCAAACACTGGCTCTAACCTGAAAAGCAGTGAGTAGAAGCCCAAGATGAAGGTGGGAAGCAAGCTCCCGCTAAAAGCATGAGGTTGAAGCCTTCAGGAAAGAGGCTCCATGAAAATGTGGGGTTAGTGGAGTGATAACACTATGGAGATTCTGAAAATAACTGAAAACTGAGCATGTTGTCTGCAATCCCAGCACTCAGGAGCCTGAGACAGGACCCTATCTCAAAACAAATAGAAAAAAAGCAAGGAAAAAGAACTGAGCACACTTCAGTGACGACAGTGTGGGAAGGGGAGAAAGATGGTTAGGAAACCTAGAGAAAGTAAAAAGCAGTATTAGAAGAGAAACTTCATCCCAGGATGCTACTTAGCAATACAGTGAACATTTCCATAATGATGACGAAGGAAGCATTGGTTATCAGTCAAGTTGAAAATGGTGGTTTAACTATATGTGGGAGGAAGCAAAGAAATAACCCCCATAAGAAGTACATGCCCATCCATCATAATATGAAATCAATTGATAATATCTAAAGTTGATAAATGAAGGACTAGGCATAAACACATACTATTTAGAGATATGGAAATACCTCCTATGAGAAATGGCTCAGAGAAAGGTTGGCTCAAGGGAGTAGAGGGGGTGGGGTGGCCAGGGGACTGTTGATTTTCATTATAATCCTTTCAATACTAATTGATTTTTAACCCTATGCATTAATTACATGAAGTATTTCTTTAAAAGTAGAGAAGAATATGGGAGTGAGCTAACCCTGAGATCCACCCTGCGCAATCTGTAAGTTGGAGCAAGTTGCTGGACTCCAAAAGGTCTCCAGTAAAATGAGGATCGTATCAGTATGGTTGAGGACCGGGAGAGGCAGTATGCACAGAGCACTTAGTGTACGGCTGATATAAGATCTGCAGATCAGCGTAGACTACACAGCACCTGCAGAAACGGGGTAGGGGGGTTAAAAATCTAGATTAAAACAGCATTCAGGAAATGAAAGCATTGGGTTAGACACTGGCCCTCTGCCTTTGCAGTACATGACAACCATTGGATACAAACAAATAGACGCCAGGTGAGTGACAGCTGGATGCACTGTGACTCACAGTCTAGACCTCACTCCTGGTAAAGGTCACCAAAAAGTTTAGCAGCCGAGAGGGAATTATAGCTGGAGATCATGACTTCCGCTGCAAGAGCAGATCAGAGAGTTACAGTCACTGGACAGTGGGCCATCACACACTCATCGTTTGCTCTTCCTGCCTGCACCTTGTGGGGGATGTGTCAGAAGGAAAAGATTTAGAGGCTGTCAGGGTGAGGGTCAGGGGTCAGCTGGGGTCAGGAAGTCTATTTCATTGAGGTCACTCTCGTCTCCTTTCAATCTAATGAAGCCATTATTGGTGAAAGCAAGTGCCTGGCGTCTTGCTCTGTGGAGCAGGGCTGGCATGCGGAGCAGATGAAACGAGAAAGGGGCTCCCCTGGCTCGTTCTCCTGCCAACTCAACAGGCCTGAGAGGTGAGAGGTGCACACTGCTGCTGGGTATAGGAAGCCCGAGTCCCTGGTGCGGGATGATGATAGCATGGGGAGAGAACAGATTGTTTCTCAGTGTGATGAGGAATGGAGACTCCCTCTCTCTCTTCCTTTCCCTCTCCCTTTCCCTGTCTCTCACTGTAATTTCAGAATTTCACAACTGTCAGAAGAATTTGTTTTTGTTTTGTTTTGAGACAGGGTCTCACTTTGTAGTTCAGGCTAGCCCTGAGCTCAGGCTTGAACTCAGCAATCCTCCTGCCTCTGCCTCCCCAGTGCTGGGATTATAGGCATGAGCCACCACGCCTGGCATTGTGGTATATGGTGCTGATTGCTGGTGAGTGTGAGTCACCATGCCTTTTTTTTTTTTTTTTTCCGGAGATAGGGTCTCAATTTTGTAGCTCAAGCTGGTCCCAAGCTCAGCCTTAAACTCACAGCAGTCTTCTGCCTCTCCCTCCCAAGTGCTGGGATTACAGGAATGAGTCACCATGCCCAGCACTGTAGAATTTTTTTTAAATGGTAAGAACTATCATATCACATGAAACTGGTGATTTGAAGGACATATTGTGGGGGACAGTTATATCAAATGCATATCATCATTCACATTAGCAGAAGATCAGAGTTTTATGTTCTGGACACCACCTTGATCTCTATCAGAGTTCTTTTTTTTTTTGATTTTTGAGACAGGGTCTTGCTTTGTAGTTGAGGCTGGCCCTGAGCTCAGCCTCAAACTCACATCACAGCAATCCTCCTGCCTCTGCCTCCCGAGTGCTGGGATTACAGGCGTGAGCCACCATGCCCAGCACTGTGGTATGTGGTACTGATTGCTGCTGGGGTGAGTCTCCACACCCTGTATTGTATGTGGTTATCGGGGGACTGAACCCAGGTCCTTGTACTTGCAAGACAGGCGCCAGAACCACTGAGCTAAATCCCCGGCCCTCTATCAGAGTTCTTAAAATACTTCTAAAATGAGAATGGAGTGGATGGGTTCCCAGAGGAGGACATGCTTTGTCTCTGGCCAGTTCTTGGATTTAGAAAGCCAAGGAGTTATAGGGAGGACAGTCAGTGGAAATGATAGGCTATAGCCGTGGCTCTGAAAGGAGAAACACAACCTGGGCTCTAAACTTACCTGTATTGAATACATACTCTCCCTCTGCAGCTCTTTTGCCTCCACATAGCCTTTCCTTCCTTGATAAACTGGTGTTGGTACTAGTCACAATGACAACACACTAGAATTATGGAAATAATATCAACTTCAGAGTCAGAGATGTGTTGGTTTGAACCACGGGAGAAACAAGTAGGTAAGCAATATTGATCAAATTTCAGTTTTTGCTTCTATGAAGTGAGAGTTTAATATATTTAAATATTCAGGGTCATTGGTGGGATTGGATGAGGTAAGTGCCATTAATAATGATAAAGAATAACTTCTATCATCATCAACATCATCTTGGTTTTTTTGAGACAGTTAAGCTATGTAGCCCAAGGTGGCCTTGAACTCAGAGCAATTCTGTCTCAGCTGCCCAAGTGCTGAGATTACAGGTGTCCTGGTTATTGCTATTATCCTCCAGAATGTGAATTCCACAAATGTTTGTTTGTGTTGCTCACTGATAAAGTCCTGAAACCTTAACGACTGTCACAGAGGAAAGGCTCAATAGGTACATTTATTGTTAAATGCTTGTTGATGTTACTGAGACCTCTTTAACTCTTACTTCTAGGAATTTATCAACCTACATAAAAGTATCTTTGGAAAGTCCCGAAGTGGGAGATGGTGTTTGTGCTGATATCAGACACCTTTGTCTTTACAGTTCCCTTTCACCGGGCATTGTGGCACAAGCCTATAATCCCAGCACTTGGAAAGCTGAAAGAGGAGAATCATCATAAGTCAACACCAGCTTAGACTCCATAGTGAATTCAAAATCAGCCTGCAGGATGTAGTGAAAAACATTTTTTCTCTTTACCTTCTTTTACCTAGATTTTATTACTGTCAAGAACTAGTATGCAAGAGGGGCTGGGGATTTAGCTCAGTGGTTCTGGCACCTGTCTTGCAGGCGCAAGGACCCGGATTCGATCCTTGGTAACCACATGTAATCCTGGGTGTGGAGACTCATGCCCAGCAACAACCAGTGCCACATACCACAGTGCCGGGCATGGTGGCTCACACCTGTAATCCCAGCACTCGGGAGGCAGAGGCAGGAGGATTGCTGTGATGGGACTTTGAGGCTGAGCTCGGGGCCAGCCTGAACTACAAAGCGAGACCCTGTCCCCCCCCAAAAAAAAAACCTAAAAAAAAAAACTAGTATGCAAGAAACTTGCAATATATAGCTATATTACATTTTATCTTCTTAACTAGACCATAAATTCTTGGAAGGCAGGGTCTGTTCTTTTTTAAAAATTGTTATTACCTTACTACTTGTTATACACTACTAACTTATTCCTTCATCAAATTTGTGAGTTAGTACAATGACTGGATCATTGAAGGTACCTAGTAAGTTTTCACCAAAATGGGATCCAAAAGAGGAAGGAGTTCTACTTGCCATGTGTAAAGAAAACACTGAGGATGAAGAGTTAGTTCTGTAGCAAACCTTGTGTGTTCTCAGTCTACACATGTGCATCTTAATAAGGACCTGACTCCCTCCTGAATTCTTTTTTCTTTTTTTTTTAGGTTTTTTGAGACAGGGTCTCACTTTGTGGTTCAGGCTGGCCCTGAGCTCAGCCTCAAACTCACATCACAATCCTCCTGCCTCTGCCTCCCGAGTGCTGGGATTACAGGTGTGAGCCACCACGCCCGGCACTGTGGTATGTGGTACTGGTTGCTGCTGGGTGTGGGTCTCCACACCCAGTATTGTTATG
>PVIR01026204.1:0-11471 GCA_004026965.1 Petromus typicus | reverse complement strand
AAATAAGTATGATTATTTTTAATAATATTTATTATTTTAATTAAAAACTATTCAGATTTTCAATCCCTAGTACTAGTACTACAAACCTACTCAGTAAACATTTTGAAAAAAATATATATATGGTCCAGCCCCAGGGGGAAAATGACCCAGAAGGCTCTAGGTTATAGAAACAAGCATGAGTATAAAAATAGTGATAATTTATATTATTAAGTACTAAATGTGTCAGACATCAGAAAGATTTCCCTATAAGATCTAACTTCATTCTCACAATATGTGTAAATAGTCTCATTATTACCTGTGTACAGAGTAGGAAATTGACACACATAGAGGTTAACGAAGTTTCCCTACATCATAAAGCTATAATACACACAGGTTATCTAACACATTTCTATGAAAAATGATAATAAGAAAATTTTTTTTTAAATTTTTAGACAGGGTTTCATTATGCAGTTTAGGCTGGGCTTGAATTTACTATGTGGTCTAGGCTGGCCTTGAACTCGTGGTCATCCTCCTGCCTCAGCCCCTCCATGCTGGGATTACATATAGGTGTGCACCACCATGGTTGGCATAATAAGGACATAATTTAAAGATTATTGGTAGAGATTTTAGTTTCTATTCTACTCTTGTCTTCTTTGACTTAAAAAATATTATCTCTTCTCACACCCTTATGGCCACATGACTAATGCTACACATTTTTCTGAAGAGATCTTGAGATATTTGCACCTCTCTATCAGAAACAGGTACTATCCCTGTCCTCTCTTCAGGGTTTGTGAAAGTCTCTTCATTTATCTCAAATGTGTCAGTCGTGTTCCGGAAGCTGAAGAGTTTTCTGAGAAGAACTTGGAGGTGAAAATGTGAGAAAAAATCCTCAAAGCTGGGTATTTGGGAGCCAAAACAGCGCGGTTTCGTTCAGCACCAAGGACAGCGCAACAGGCGCGCTCAGCACCATGGACAGCGAAAGTGATCGCGCCTACCCAGGGACCCCTATTCGCTATTGATCAAGAATCAAGCAAAGCCAGCGCGCTCAATTCCTCTTTATTTTCTTCAGCCGACCTCAGTCACTGATCCTGAACTTTTGGAACAGAGATATAGAAAACAAACGTTTTAAGGAAGGTACAGGGAAGATAAGAAAATTAAGTGGGAAGAATTATGTAAATAAAGTGGCATTGGCTGATGTATTCGGGGAAACTCTTGAAAGTGTAAATTATAGGTTCAATTGTCTGTGGGGCACTGCTAATATTTGTTACTGGTATGTATTCTGAGTAACAGGGCTGCTTTGGTCCTTTGTATTCCTCAGAGTTCTAGGTCCATTGCATACACTCAAGTTTTAGTCCCAGGAGGTATATTCCAAGAAGAAAATAATCTCTCCACAGTTGCTAGTTCTCTTCCTCATTTTTCTTTTTCCTACCCTCACTCATCCTTTTTCTCTTTCCCAAGTACACACGTGCCCACGCGCGTGCACACACACAGATCTGCAGCGTAAGAACCACGAGAAGTTCTGCACACTTGTGGAGGAAACTGAATTCATAGCAAACGGATGCCCCCGAAAGCAGGCTCTGTCCCTTTAAATGGGTTGTAGCAGTGGGGGAGGGGAACTGGCCGGAGCTGGCATTGTCCAGTTTGAACTGAGCACCGGAAGTGAAGGGGCAGGGCCAGGGCCATGCACTGAGCCCCGGGCCATTGTCCATCTCCGACCAGGGCAGTAGCCACCCCCAACCCACCCTTATTATCCCCTAGAAGGAAGGCTACCTCTTCTAATAAGGAGACCCCCAACACCAGTTCCTCCACCAGCTCCGCTAGGAGGAGGCTCCCGTACTTGAGGATGATGATTCTGAGACTAGGAGGGTCTGGGAACCGAAGTGCGGGGAGTACTGGAGGAAGTGTCTCCACCCACCAGCCACCCGGTCTTCCCAGCACTGGACTGGACAGAGTGGGGGTGGGGCAGGATGAGAGGGCTGCTGGCTAGAGGGACACATTTCCAGCCTCTTTGGGTTCCTCTTGCTCTCCAGGGGCTCTAGCTGAGCTCAACTTTAGACACAGATTTAGAAAGAAGAAAGTGATCATTATACAGATCACCGAGGAGCGCTTTCTCTATTCTGATGGGGAAGCCCCAGTAAAACTCAGAAACTCCGAGAGACAGAGACATTCAGTTGTAACCAGAGGCAGGCCGACTTCCAGAGGCAGCGCCTTGGTCAGGATAGATCAGTGCAGCCCGGTCTCCAGCCTCTAACTCCCCCATGTCGGCTTCCTGGTGTCCAAAACTCCAGGTCTATCTAAGCACACGGGGGTAGGAGGTGAGAGCGGGTCAGCGCCAAGCAGCCGGGTCAGATCAGAGGCCTGAGGGGGAAGGGAGGAGGGGCGCTGAAGGGCTGGGGGAGGGGGAGGGCTCATCCATTTCTCCCTTGACAGGTGGTTTGTGTCTCTGATTGGCCAGCTCCACCAGGCTCACACCTCCCTCCCCCAACTCTCTGGAATGTATAATTATCTGCACGGGGGGTGGGGGTTGTGTGTGTGCAGTCACGTGGCTGTAAAACTGCCCCCCCCATGTCCCCCACCTGTATCAGCTTTGGGGATCGCCACTGAGTCCTTAAAGTGCATGATCCCAAATTCAGGGGTAACTAAGACTTTGGGGGCAGACGGCCCCCATCTCCAGATATGTGTGGAGGGGGTGTCAAACCTCAAGGTCCCGAGTAGGGACACCCTAGAGGTGTCAGGGACCGGAGCGGTGGGGGAGGGAAGGAGCCGGAGCGAGAGGGAGGGAGGGGAAAGGAGAGGAGGGGAGGGGAGGGGAGGGGGCTGCCCGCGGGGGGTTGGGTCATTGTCTTTTAGAATTTGGGAGCCTTTGAAAAGCCGTGGGCCCTCCCACCGCTATTGTGCGGGGTAAGATGTAGCAGCCTCTTCTCCTAGCCACCCCTTTGCCTCCGGACTTCACTGGGGCTAGCAGCCGCGCGACCGAGGGCCAGGGGCCACGGGCTCAGCCGACGACCATGGGTTCGGTGTCCAACCAGCAGTTTGCAGGTTCGAGCGAGGGACTTAGCGGGGCCACCTTAACGTGCCGGGCGCCTGGGAGCCACACAGAAGGGGGGTGCGGAGTGTCCTCCGGCTGCCCGCAGGACCCCGAGTCGGTGCGACCTCCTCACTGGGGCCATATCTGGACCGAGGAACCCAGGGGTCCGAGTGGTGCGCGGCGAGCCTTCGGGGGCGGAGGGAGAGAAGAGGAGGGGCCTGTCTTGCCGTCTGTCCCCCCGCAACGTGTTGTGGGAAGGATCAAAACTTTCGGGGCACCGCTGGGCTTGATGTGAGCTTGGGGAGCGCAGGAGCGCCGGGACAGGTTTCTTCTCACCAGCTGCGGGCTGCTGCCCCCTCCTGGGTGTCCACCCACGGGCTGCACACTGAGGTCTCCCGGGCCGGTCGCTGAGGGGCCCTCGGATTCCGGGGCCTCCAGCTGAGCATCCGGCCCTCCCAATCTCCAGGTGGCTGCGCCAAGGCGGCGGAGAAGGCGCCCGAAGAGGCGCCGGCGGACGCAGCCCGGGCGGCGGACGAGCCGCAGCTGCTGCACGGTGCCGGCATCTGTAAGTGGTTCAACGTGCGCATGGGGTTCGGCTTCCTGTCCATGACCGCCCGCGCCGGGGTCGCGCTCGACCCCCCGGTGGACGTCTTTGTGCACCAGGTGAGACTGATTCTGGCAACTTGGTTGCGGCAGTGGGGACCTAGGATCACATACGTGTGGGTGGGTGGACGGGTTCGGCTGTTGGACTGAAGACGAGTGTGTCCCCATTTTTGCAGGGGCACCCCAGTTGTGAGTCCCTGTTTACTCCGGGGCAGGAGGGAGGCGGCGTTGATTACGGCACCCCCTCCCCCTTCCGGGAACCCCTCCGGCTTACCACGTGTCTATTACCTCTTTCCCCTGGGAAGGGGGCAGGGGGCAGGGAGGTGACCCCATGTGGCTGAAACTAAGGTTGTATTGTGCTTGCCGGTGGGGGAGGGCGAGCAGGCCGGCCAGGGAAGCACATGCCGGGCCTGAGCAGGGCGCCGAACGCCCAGCGCCTTTTAACGTCTAAATGAAGCTCAGAGGGCGGGAGAGAGTGCTGGGAACTGGCCACCGGACCCAAGGACACAACTGAGAAGTACGCCGCATCCCCAGTTTAGGGCAGATCTCATCCAGGTAGTCACTCAGAACTAGGTGCCTGGAGGTTAGGTCGGCTTGGCAGATCCCCTGAGGATCCAGCGGGGATCTTGAAAGTGCCACCAGAGCAAAGGACTGGAGCCTTTGCTGTCCAGCTCCAGCCAGGAAGGAAAACCTTTGGAGGAGGCCAGGCCGCAGCATTCCTGGGCCAGGCTAGGACGAAGTTGGGTCGGTGCAACCCCAAGTTCTCAGTTACAGCAGAGCAGCGCGGTGGGGGGTGAAATTCAGTGTCGCAGGGCAGGAGGTGGAGGGCAGCTGGTCTCTGGACCTATTCTCCTCAGCTTGGCATTTATGGCCCCAGACAGCCGTTGATTGCTCTTCTAACATTCCTGGCCTCAACCAAGGAACCAGAGACGGGATCTCCCTCCTCCCTGGCTTGCCCTTCCTCAATATCCTAAAGTCATTCCAGTGGCCCTGACCACCATCTACCACGTAAAGGAAGTTGCTGTGTGTCTCGCCCTTCCACATTTGGTGGTTTGGGGCTGGACCTGGAAAGAAGAAATGTGTAATCCTAGGCTCTGTAGGTTGACACCCTGGCCGGGCAGGGAGGGGTTACTTCTGGGAGGTTGGCTTTAGGAGCCATGGGGGAGGGGAGAGGAGGATGTGGGGATTAAGGGTTGGAGCCTGAGGGATGGCATTCTGGAGGGGGAGGGGTGGGGAGGGGAGATGCTGGGTGGACTGGTTGGAGGCCTCGGGGAAGTCTTTGAGCCTAGCTAGCCCTCCAGAGGAGATTCCGGGGAAACGAAGATGAGGACTGGAGGAGATGGGAACCTGGCAGTCAATATTTACTGCCACAAGGTCCCTGTGCTGCTAGAACATCTGCCGAAAGGGGGATGCTTAGCTAGTTGCACGCAGCCCCCTTGTCATTGCCCCCCCCCCACACAGCTAGTCTCAGGCTGGTGGCTTTGCGCTCTCCTCCCTGTCTCATTTACATATGTGAATGATAACCCACAGGAAGTAATTGTGGGAGAAAGCAGGGAATTGGCCTCTTTAGATCTATTAAATCACTTTATTACAGGAACCAGCTTTGAATGGCCCTCCTCAGCAGGGTGGCAAGACTCCCCCACTCTCCCATTTATCTGATCACAAAGAGATTAGAATCTTTCCCGGTCTGGAGACGACCGGACAGCTATCTCAGTCTTGGGAGGCTTGGAATAAAAGTCAGATCCAACATGTTCTTGACTCCCCCTGGGAAGCTTGCCAAATAGAGAGCAACTGAAGGGAAAGTGTCTCCTGATCTTCTGGGCTTCTTGGAGATAAGCTCCAAGTCAGGTTTTTCAGCTAGTGGTGGCCTGTGCCTCCGCCAGTTTAACCCGAAGTTTCAGAGCAACTGGAATGGCATGCAAGAGACCAGACGCTTTTCAGGATACACCATGTGGAGATATTCTGTACTAGCTGGTCTGGGGGTTTCCAGAGACCCACAGTGGAATAACTGAGCAGGAAGGAGCTGACCTGGAATAAAGAATCAAGAACTTGTCTCCCTACTCCTCACCCAGCGCTAATCAGAGGACGGTTACTGGTCTGTGTGATAGTTTGGGAGTAGACCACACCCCTCCTCAACAGTGTTAGGTTAGTGATTTAAATCGGTCTGGAAATCTGATGTCAGAGGAATTTCCTAAATGCTAGATAATCCCTAAGAATTGTTTACTGGGAGAGAAAAGCTCCCTGAAGTAGAGGTGGTAAAAATCTTTTAACAAAATGTTTCATCTGTTAGTGACCAGTGGTGGTTACTCTGGGAATAGGCTAGGAAGAAGGATACTTGTTCTAAGATAACATTTGCCAGGGAGAGGGCATAAGAGAGCCCCTTTCTGAGGAAAGATGAAGGGGAAAAGCAACTTTAAAATACTTGCTTTTGTCTTCCAAGTTGGGTTTGTAAGGTTCCTAGTACCCTCTTCCAATTTTATTACACTCCTCCCAGGAGTGGATAGTGTGATAAAATGCATATGCCACCCCAAAGAAAAATAACTCAGAAAGTAAAATGATTTCCATAACACTTTTTATTCAGTGACATCTCTGTAAACCTAAAATCTCTTGTCTTGGGAATTAGGGAGAATCTTAAAATTAAAATGACAGATTGCCAGCTCCTGAATCAGGTATTTACATCTTGGCACTATTGACATCTTCTAAACAGTTTACTTGGTTGTTCTGGGGGTGGTTATAGAGTGTACAGCTGTGTTCCTGGCCTCTACCCCCTAGAAGCCAGGTACATCCTTTAGTGGTGACTGCCACAGTGTCTCCGGATAATTGCCAAATGTCCCCTGGGAGGCAGAATCATTCCCAGAAGAGGCTGGAAGTAGAAAGAACTGTGGTGCCACACACCTGTAATCCCAGCACTCTGGAAAGCTGAGGCAAGAGGACTGTTGCAGTTTCAAGGTCATTCTGAACAACACTGGAGATCCTGTCTCAAAAGGTGAAAAGCAAATAAAACGGGAATTTATTTAACAGTTTGGCTTCACTTATGTTTCCTGGGGTTCAGAATGCAAACTGCTGAGATTTGTACAAATTTGGAAAAGAGAAAAATGTACTGGTTTTCCATTGTAGCATAGCTCAGAAGTCGGATGAATTAAATGTTTTCTGGATAAAATGCTCTTTTAGAAGCATTGGAAGCAAAAAGAAAAGCTCATAGTTGACGGAGGAAATGAGTTGAGTTAGGAGAACATTTTTTCAACACTGAGACAAACTGAAGCTGAAATAGCTTGGAAGCCATGTGGCCTGCTGCATTTTCTGAAAGCGGTGAGCCAGGGACAGCAAGCCCAGCGTCCTGAGGTCTAGGTCAGGGCTTCTGGCTCCAGCTGGGGATCTCTTACATATAGGATCCCCCTCCCCCTGGGTTTACAACACTTGCACCCGTTCTCCTGTCCTGCTTGTTGTATTTTCTCCTAACCGGTAGGTAAGCTCTTGGAGAGAGGAACTTAGCTCTGTGGGTAACTTTCTAGTGTACTCTTGTGCTAAAATGAAAAAATTACAGGATTTTTCTGGAGGGAGTGGAAGCTAGGGCCATGCAAGCACTCTTACCAGGGAACTATACCCTGACCTGCCTGCACTAGGAGGAATTACCATTGAGTTTTACCTAAGTGGTCACATTCCCCACTCTACAGGGATTCCTTGAGTTTTGGAGAATCTACCCTAGGTAAACCTTTCTGCAGCCATGAAGAACAGTTGAGTAATCCGACTTCTGGAGATGGAAGGAGTTGGGGGAGGAGATACTCAAGAGTAGTATGCAATTTTTTTTTTAACAGTCTTAGGTTGAAATTAATTCAGAAAGGACGCTACAGTTCAAGGAGGGCTGTAGAGAGCAGAGAACTGGGTTTCTGGCCTAAAATTCCAGGAATCTTCAATCCAACCCTGTGCTCCTTTAGTGTGGAGGTAGTTGGGGGATGGGGCAGGAAGTAAACACCCTATCTCCCTCTCCCCGAGGGTAAAGGGGACAAGATGACCCCGCTAAGGAGCTGTGGAGATAAGGCTCTAAGTGTGTTCATAGTTCAGAACCGCGGTCCTGCCTGGCCTCGCTCTGGCTGGTCTTGTGCACACAGGCAAATGCACAGCACCATCTGGTGGAGAACTGCAGGTAGGAGCCATTGGCTGCTACTGAGAAGTGATGGGGGTTGGCTTCCTGTAGAGTTTGTTTCTGGACCTCTCTTTCCCATCCTCTTTGGTACATATGCCATCAGATAAACTGCTTCTGGGCAAGTTGGCTTTGTAGCCCCTTAGAAATCTGACTTCCAGAAATCAAGTTCGGGTCGGGCTCTGACACCACAGTGCCGTCGTTAAAGTGACTTCATATGCTTCTTTTTACCTCTCCAGAGTTTAAAGGTATATGTGACTTGCATTACGAGGTCATGCTAATTCCAACATGCAGTTGGCCAACTGCAGTCAGCCCAGCTCTTTCTCTTATCACTGTAACAGTTTCTAAGGTTCCCTGCCCCTCCTTTTTAGGCTAAACGCAGGGATCACAGGGCTACCTACCACATGGTTGAATGGGAGAGTTAAATGAGTTATACTGTGCAGAGTGTCTAGAACACTGCTAAGGCTATAGGAAACATCATTAAGTTATTTTGGATGGTAAAGAACTTAGTTTATTCCACTAATATGTATACACTGCTAGGAACCTAGAATTGATGATGGAGACCTGCACTAGATAATATTGAACTGAAATCTGTTGCATGAGTCATGAACTGTAGTTTTGGTTCTCGTGAGACAGATCAGATGTCAAATTCTGATTTTTGCCACTTACATAGGAAACAATAGAGTGACTAAAATGAGTTGGAAAGAGACTTGTTTTAAATATGATTCCATGCTTGGGCATGCCATTGAAAACCAGAACTTTTCCTAAGCCTCCCATTCCTAAGATCTGCCCTCTAAATTGAGGTAGAAGCCAGTGTTAGGGAGCAGTATTTGGGTCAAGGGGAAAGTCGGGTAGCATCAAAAGGCAAAACCCCGTCCTGATCTGAGCAAAAGCTGCAACTGCTTTCTAAGTGCTAGCTTCCTGCGGGCAGGTGGGCCACCTCCCTTCCTAACTTGAACCTAGTGGGAAAGGAGGGCAGATTCCTGCTTCCTCTCCCCTACCACTTTAAAACCATTTATCCGAATGAAGAAGGCTCTTGTGTGTAGGACCTGATGGAAGTCACTTAGGAGAGGGGCAGCTCTTTACTTAAAGCGAGGAGGTGTGGGGTAAGCAGGCCACAGAGAAGGGGAGATGGCTGCTGGAGGTGGCTCTGACAAACCCAGCAAGCCTGACGTCAGGAAAACAGCATTTCTGTGTCCACCTCTCCCTCCGTGACCATAACCCCAACACGCAGAAGAAGGAAGGAACCAACCCTGTAGAGGGTGGGGGAGGGTGAGCGCCATGCTAGGGGGATCTGCGCCTTGGAACTCCAGGAATCTGACCACCAGAACTAACCAGTGTCAACTCTTTGTTCCCTGGGGCTGGGCTCTATCGGGGGAGCTCAAGCCGGCCCCTCCCCCCCAAGCCCTTTTCTTTTTTGGAGGGGATCTGGAGGGGGCCGGGTCCTGCTTTGTGTGTGGTTGAGGGTAGAGTGGGGGTGGTACAAGAATTTCAGGCTTCTTTCAGTTGCAGGCCCAGAGAGGCTGGCTGTGGGGCTGCACACTGATTACCTATCTGATAAGGGAGGAATTTAAACTATGTGTCTTGGAAAGGATCAGGGATGGGGGGCAGGGAGCCACCCCAAGAGATCATCAGTTTAAATCTTAGCCTGCCAATTATGCAGAGGTACCTGAAAGTTTTTTTTTTTTTTTTAATATATTCTTTAAAGGTCCTAAACAGAACTCAAGTCCTTCAGTGATACAGTGGGGCTGACAGGACTGATCCGGTTTCATATTGCTTGTCCCCGTTTACTTTACCCGTGATTTTGTACATTGCCGGGGGAGGAGGGTGCTACTCTTTGTGAATTGAAGCTCAGAGAGGGAGGGGGTATTTTGCTGAGTTGCTACAGCTGGTCAGGGATAGAGCCGGGTGAACTTTGAGTCTCTTGCTATTTGGCTCTGTTCGCTTGCTCCCACCCTGCCCGAAGATGAGAGTTTGTGGAAGGTGAAGTATTGGTGATTTTTCACACCTAAAACCTCCACAGCACCACAATACAATTAGTACACACTGCATTTTATAAATGAGAAGGAAAGCAGGCAGCAGGCTTTGGGACTGAACCCTTGTTTGTATCACTTACCTGCTGGATCACAGCAGGAATTGAGTGTCCTGGGCCGGATGAAGCTGGAATTGCCTGGTGAGAAAACTTCTTGGTCTTGTTTCTCCAGTTCTTTCCCCTCTCACTGAATTCACTCATTCTTTGTCCAGCTCGGTAAGAGATAAATTGTGTTTTTTTTTTTTTTTTGAGACAGGGTCTCGCTTTGTAGTTCAGGCTGGCCTCAAGCTCACATCACAGCAATCCTCCTGCCTCTGCCTCCTGAGTGCTGGGATTATAGGTGTGAGTCACCACGCTTGGCACTGTGGTATGTGGTACTGGTTGCTGCTGGGCGTGAGTCTCCCCACCCAGTATTGTTATGTGGTGAGTGGGGAATCGAACCCGGGTCCTTGTGCTTCCAAAACAGAAGCCGGAACCACTGAGCTAAATCAGCAGCCCAAATCGTGTATAACTTTAAATTCAGGACATTTACTGAGCAGCGGGGAGAGGGAAAGGTGCTTTCACCAGGGCAGTGCTTTTGTCCCCCTCCCCTTTTTTTTAATACAATGTTGAACTGTACAGTTCAGCCTGGCCGTGAACTCACAAGGTAGCCCAGGCTGGTCTTAAATTCAGCAATCTCCCTACCTTAGCCTCCTAAGGCCTAGAACTATGGGAGTGTGCCACCGCCTCCACTGGTTTCTTTCCTGTTTTAATGCTCTACCCCTTTGCCAATATCAAGTATGAGTGGCTCTAGAGGGGGGAGAGCATCATATTCATGGATGTCTGTGGGCATAAGAACAGATATAGGAGTTGCGGATTGCATGCCCAGCTAGTGTAAAGGTCCTTAGGTCACTCTGCAGCAAACCTTCCACACAAACCCCCAAAAGTGAGAAGATCCCATACTTTTAGAGTCAGACAGGACAGAATATTTACACTTGGCATTTCTGTGCCTGTGTCACCTTCATTTGATCCTATCTGGTTGAAAGGTACTGGTTTTTTCCAATCTTTGAAGGGTTTAAGGCTCAGAGGTGAACCTGAGCCTGTAAACAGAGAACCGAGATTTTAAATAAATAAATAAATAAATAAAAGGATTGAAATCAGGGGTACTGGCATGTGCCTATAATCCCAGCACTCGATTTTCTTTGACTCTTCCTTGGGAACATACGTATTTGATACACGTGCTTTGGATGTTCCACTATAATGGTGGGCACTGTGTTCAAGATATTCTGGAGAAGGACTAAAAGATGCTGTCCCCTTTGTTATGTGCTACTGGAGTCTGTGGAATGGTAATAACAGTTTTAAATTAAGAACGCTGGGTTCTTCTGATTCTGTTTTGCTACTCAACTGACTATGAATAATTAATTCCCTCTTTTAAAAAAAATAGGGCCAGGCAGGGGATTTAGTTCAATGGTTCCAGTGCCTGCCTTGCAAGCACAAAGACTGGGTTGATCCTGTAACCACATACAACAATGCTGGGCATGAGGACTCACCCCACCAACAGTCAGTACCACATACCACAGTGTAGGGCATGGTGGCTCACACCTGTAATCTGAGCACTTGGGAGGCAGAGACAGGAGGATTGCTGTGAGTTCGAGGCTGAGCTCAGGACCAGCCTGAACTAGGAAAGCGAGACCTTGTCAAAAAAAAAA
>PVIR01026203.1:0-24143 GCA_004026965.1 Petromus typicus | reverse complement strand
ACAATCCTCCTGCCTCTGCCTCCCGAGTGCTGGGATTACAGGCGTGAGCCACCACGCCCGGCACTGTGGTATGTGGTACTGGTTGCTGCTGGGTGTGGGTCTCCACACCCAGTATTGTTATGTGGTAACCGGGGAATCGAACCCGGGTCCTTGAGCTTGCGAGACAGGCGCCGGAACCACTGAGCTAACTCCCCGGCCCGGAAAAAAGTTTTAAGAAGAGATAAAAACTTCTTTTCTCCTTGGCTGCTTTTCTCTAGACTCTGAGAAGCAGAAAAACGTAAGAATCAAAAATGCTATCTACATCAGTGACAGTTAACCTTTTGAAGCTTACAATGATAACAAACATTGGCTGTGGCACGTGTGCCATACGCTCACCACCGCTATCTAGGTGTCTGCAGTGAGGGTTAGGGGTGTGACAGCAGCAAATAACTAATTCAGGCAGGCTCCAGCAACCAGAGGTAGGTGCCCTATGCCCGCCATCCTTGGCAGGCATCTACAGCCAGCAGTGAGGACTAAGGATTCTGCTGTCTTACAGAATGGCAGGCTCCAAAACAAGAACTACAACAGTGCCCAGGGCACGTACACACATGAAACTCATCCCAAGGACCAGGCTACATGCCCCTAACTCCTTGCCAAGCTTCAGGGGCTCCTAAGAATATTAAAATGCGTGTCTGAGAAACTTCACGCACAAAGGGTAAGCTGATGTGAAAGAGGTACAACTGAAAGGTGGTGGCCCCGAGCCCGGACCTCACACCTTGCGGTATGCCTGCTCGAGTCCACGTCTGTGCTCAGCTACCAGGCACAGATCTAAACACCGAGTCCCAACCTCACACAGGCCTGACTGTCCAAATGACCTAGCGCCTTTTCTCTCCCAGCAACATGATTTAGGAACAGTAGAATCAACATGGACTATTTAAAAATCAAGGGGAAAAAAATCTACAGTAAAGAATTAACTACTCATGCAGCAGAACAGCCTATTTCTGAAAGAAAATCTCACACAGAGCAGCTATCAATTTAGGAAAACACTAGCTCGGCATGATGGTACACATCCGTTACCCTAGCACTCAGGAGGCTGAGGCAAGAGGACGGCTGTGAGCTGCACAGTGCACCAGCCTGGGCTGCACAGTGAGTTCACGGCCAGGATGAACTACACAGTGAGACCCTGTCTCACACAATTAGAGAAAAAAATTAGGAACAAAACAAATAGGTAGAGTTCAGCAATAGGGGTAGACAGAATGGACTGCTTAGGAAGGGCCCAGGGAACTTCCTGCAGTGTGAAATAAGTCTCTGCCTTGACTGAGGTGGTGGTTACATGATATACCTTGAGATTCACAGAATTATACACTAAAAAAAGTAAATTGTATTGTATGTAAATTATACTTCAGTTAATCCTGAAAAGAAATAAAACAAAAACCAATGTAACTTCTTCTGGTATTGAGGACTAGGTTCATGCTAGCACATCTGTGACAAGGCTCTGCTTTTTGTTGATCTCTCCCTACTTGCAGAGGATTAAAACTAGACAGCTTGGGCTGGGGATTTAGCTCAGTGGTTCCGGTGCCTGTCTTGCAAGCACAAGGGCCTGGGTTCGATCCCAGGTAACCACATACACCCATACCGGGTGTGGAGACTCACACCCACTAGCGATCAGAACCACATACCACAGTGCCAGGCGTGGTGGCTCATGCCTGTCATCCCAGCATTTGGGAGGCAGAGGCAGGAGGATTGCTGTGATGTGAGTTTGAGGCTGGGCTCAGGGCCAGCCTGAATTACAAAGTGAGACCCTGTCTAAAAAATAAATAAATAAAACTAGACAGTATCATTGCTTTGGCAGAGAAAGCCATTTCCAGGGCGAGAGATAAAAGAGAACATAACTTGGAAACTCAAACAGCTCCTTCCACTTTGCTGGTCCAGGGCACAGGTCAGCCAACTATTCTATGTTGCACAGGCCCAACTCAGCCCATTAGCAGTTTGGGTGAGTAGTTTTGGTGGTAACCTACCTCGCCCACTCATTTATATGATCTCCATCTGCTTTCACACAACAGCACCCTCTGGCCTATAAACTCTAAAATACCACCAGTCCTTCTCAGAAACCTCTTCCTGACCGCTGGACTACAGGAACAGATCTGTGAAGAGGCAGACACGGTCCTTCTCCTCTCCATCCGGCCTCCGCTTCCTCACTGTCCTAGCACTAACCCCAGAAAAGGCTATGTCAGTCACAGGGCATAGACCATCACTACACTGTGCTCTAGGACCCGGCTTCGCTGCTGGGTTTCAGCTGTGGCTTCAGCCCTTCACAATTTAGAGTCTTACCAAAACACACTGTCTGGCCCCAAAAGAGATGAGGGTTAGGCAAAGGCCTACAAACAGTGACAAGTGTGCCAGGATTTGCCAAGGGACTATATTTCATACATTTATTTTGAAAGGCATCTATTTTAAGAAGTTCAAGGTTGAGGAAAAAAAAAGTTCCAGGCTGGACTTGTCTTATCCTCACTCCTCTCCCATAAATACAGCGGCTATGAGTACAAATCCGAACCGCGTGGGACACAGCAAGGAGGAAGACAAGGTACTGTCTCCTCTGGGCTCACGCAGGAAGCCCTTGTCCCGATCCAGTCACAGCCTCATCTAGCAAGTGGTAAAACGGCCTGAGACTGGTTTGGGCACAGGGAGAGGGAGGGAGATGGGTGGCTGGAACTTGACAGAATCACTGACATGCAAGAGGTGGCAAGATGGGTAGGGACCCTGCTCCTGGGATGAGTCCGCCCTTTATCTTTACCGTAGTGTCCTATATTTTGCCAATCTACTGCTCTGCTCTGCAGCGATCCTGCCAAAGGAAAGAGGGTTTGAGAATCAAGAAAGGACAGTGAGGAGAGAAATATGCTGAGGACAGAAACAGCAAACACCCGACCCGAGCTTCCATTAGAGTCACTGATTCCCCCAGGGCAGTGCCAGTCCCAGGACTTGCAAAGAACAGTGCGACTTGTGACAGAAGAGCAGGCTTTACGGTTCTGACAGTGGGCATCCGGGCAGGGTCAAGGGGTGTTGCCTGACCCTCTGGGGATTCAGATGAAATCATGGTCTCTTTCCCCAGAAAATGCATACAATTTAGGGTTCTAGATTAGGAACTCCTGCTAAACAGGACTACAGCAAATGGTTACTACCGTACTCTGGCAATTTGTTCATCTTTTAGGCAACTTTCAAAAAAGAGAGTCAGTACAGCACAGCCTTTTAGCTCCAGGGACCCAGGCTGGTTGTTCAGGGGAGAGGCGTCTGCTCTGGAAGAGCAGTTGAGTCTCCAGCTCTTCCTAGACACAGTGCACCATAGCCCAGTAACGGCTGCAAAGAGATGGAAAAATGAACCAGATGCCAGTGCTGGTGCTAAGGGTGCTCTGGTGGGACCCGGGTTACTACACAAGGAGAAGGTCTGTGCCAGTCTCCACAGGGAGGTTCTCTAAAAATGTACCACAGAGACTCAAGTGGGAGAGGAGCGACTACACGTTAACGGGCTCCCTGAGAAAGCCTTTCTCAGATGGAACCAACCTAATTGGCAGCCATGTTGGAAAGCAGGCTACGGGTGACATTCTGCCAGTGGAAGTACTGGAAAGGACACATGGCATATTTAAAAATGATTTCTTCCAAAGGTGAAAGCAATTCTGACCTTTTCGTGGGTGAAATCAGCCAAGTTCTAATAAAGCCAATCAATGAGGAACACCTTTGTGACATTTAAATTTGCCTCTAATTCTGTTCTGAAAGTCAAGCTGCCAGCAGCTGCCATTATGTCAAGGTCTGATCATTTGTCTGACTCTCATGCTGTCTGTTCCTGGGATAGCGATGTGGGCTCCGGAGTGGATGCTCCCTGCTGGGAGCCTCTGCAAAACCCTCCCAGCTTCTGTGAAGAACACAGAGTTCACAGTGGGAGGAAAAGATCCCAGGGCTGAAGGGGCTGGGAGGAAGGAGGCCAAGGCAGGATCCTGCATAGCAACAAAAACAGGATTTTCTGTTTCTTGCAGAGCTGACCATGAAATCTAGCACATGTAGGCCACTGCTCTCCTACTGACGGCCATCCTCAGCTAAAGAGGGGAATTTTTATACAGCCAGCCAAATTAACAATCAATTATTTTCCTCTCTCATTCTAAAGTACAGGGACATAAAGTATTGTGGTTTTAATCCTTTCCAGGTGATCACGAGGCCCCTTCCGGACCTAGAAGTCCCTACACTTCTACATCGGGCTGGACATCGGCAGACTTTGCCCTCAGGATCTGAGTCATGCTGCCACACACCCCTGGACTAAGGGCCAGGCTGGCAGGGCTGACACAAACATCTCTAATCCCTTGCCCACCCCAGCCTCACCTCTTGACTGCTTGGTGGGCCAGCATCCGATTGCCAGCCAGAAATGTCACGCTGCCAAGGATAGCCAGGTACTTCAGGGTCTGGAACATGTTGAGCTGAGTCCAGTAAACATACATGAGCCCCAGCATAGCTGTAAGAAAAGGTGTTAGGATACCCAATTAAATGACACGATGGAAATTCACCAGGATGGACGGAAACTAGAAAACTGACTGCTGGGTCATGAAAAGGTTTGCATTTCTACACAAGTTGATTTTTATCCCTCTTCTGTGATGCCAGATAACAGATAATTCAATTTATTCTTGCCTCTCAAACTTGACCACCAAGAAATGTAAAGGTGAAAATCAGATTTCAGCTACAGCCTTTCCATCCATCTCACATATATTTCTCTTTTTCTCTCTTGTAATACTAGGAATTGAACTGAGGCCTTTACACTAAGTTACACCTCCAACTCTTTTTTGACTTGAATACTTGGTGACTTCACTAAGTTCCCCTGGCTGAGCTCAAATGTGCAATCTTCCTGCCTCAGCCTCCCCAAGTGCTGCAAGTGTGCACTGCAATTTTCAAAGTCTTAATGAAAGTATGCAGAATATAAACCAATGAATTATTTTTTTCCTTAAAAAAACGTTCAGGAAACCATGCCTACTGGCCATGTTAAGGATGATTCATTACTGAGACTAGGAAGGGATCAAGGAGGATGGAAGTAAAAAAATTAAGTGAAAGGAGGCCAGAGCTGGGTACTGAGAGCCCCGGGTTCTGGTCCAGGCTCTCCCCTTACCAGACACTTCATTTCTCTGATCCCAAATTCTCTAATACCTCAGACAAGATTATAAACCCTGCAAAGTCACTCTTATCAGGGTTGCGATGAGAATCCAATGAAGAGATATATACAGTAAGAGAACTGGCAAAACAATTATGGTTCTAAACAAATTTACAATCAGATTTTGTTCTCAGTCTGACCCAGAAAGCTATCTTTCAAATGCAGTAACCTCGCTGGAGAGTCTGTCCGCAGACACCCACCTGCTCAGGAGGGTGACACATGGACTCCAGCCGGGTTCGTAACCATTTTGAGGGCAAGGACCCCTGTGAGATCTGATCAAAGTTATGGACTCTTCCCTCAGAAAAATATACACACAAAATTTGCCTGGTAGTTCAAGGGAGTCATCTCCAGAAGCCACATACTATGGATGTAAGGGGAGGTAACGACCCCTGAAAGAGGCAAAAGAATTAAATAATACTGCAGTCTCTGTGAGACATAAGGTTGACTCACTGATTCACGAATATCCAAATCTCGAAAACTTATTTGGGAAATTACTGTCATGTTACTTGAGGCTGTTTAGAAGTTCTCAAGAGAACAAGACAGGACATTGTGTCTGATCAGCGAAGGGATTGTTTTCTGTTACTGCCCAGACCGAGCCGCCAGTACCCAGGAAGATTGATGCAGTAGGGAAAGACAACCTTTGAAAACTGCATTAATGCTCTTCATCCAGGAAAATGGCTCAGTGTAAAGATGCGATAAGTGAGTAATCTCTGGAAATGAACAGGGCTATTAAATGAGGGTAAATGGCCTGCCAACAGCCTCCTAGTACAATGGAGCACGCACTATATAATGATAGCTGTTCTAAGCTGATGGGCCAAACAGGTTTATCATCATATTAACTGTTCTAAAAGGCCAGGAGGAAGAGGGAAATGTTATGCTATTAAGTCATTATAGTTAATAGGTTGAGGGTCTATTTAACAAGGCTTTTGCGGGGGCAGACAAGATGTCAGAGAAGGTTAAATAGAATTAGCAGCCCAGGGCACTTACCAGCATGTCCCAGGTGAAAGATAATCGTGCTAGGAGCAAAAGTGAAGTTGGAGATATTGGCCCCAATACGGATCCACTGAATGATGGGGAGAAATAAATTAAAGACATTAGAACTGAAAGAGAGGCAACACGTGCCATACCAATACTAATCCAAGGAACAGCCCTTAGCCCTTCAAAGTTCACACATACTGGAAAGGGAAATTTTTCCAGGTGACAACAGCTCTATTATAAGATGAGAGTAAAAACTGCTTCCTTTTTCCTTAGAAAAGCATCTCAGCACCTGCTCTCAAATGTGCTTGGTTTAACTCAAACATCAACATCATTTTTAATGACAGTGAACATTTCTATTTTAAAACTGGTGAAACCACGAGGCTGAAAGGTCAAAAACTGCATTTATGATGAAGTAACCGGCTCTGCACACTAAGTTATGGTAAGTGCATTGTTGAAATTCTAGTCACTCAAATATGAGGTGCTCCTATCCTGATTCTAGTTCCAGAAAACTTGTAGAATGCTTTTTAGACTTAGATTAATAATTATTTTGTCACAATCAACACATTAATTGGGAACAATAAATTTATTTATTAATTCAAAAGTACAATCTAATGAAGTTTTTCCTCAGAATTTTCTGAACTCTGAGGATATGTAGTTTATAACCAAAAAAGAAACAAAGAAAAATCCAATTAATTGGCTAAAAGATAAGTCAACACTACTGCAATGATCTAAATGTTTCTTCCTCAATACACTCCAAAATGTCCTCTTCTTAGAGGGAGCTAACACTGATACAAATTTTTTTTTTTTTTAAGGGTCTTTGAGATAGGATCTCACTTTGTAGTTCAGGCTGCCCCTGAGCTCAGCCTCAAACTCACATCATAGCAATCCTCCTGCGTCTGCCTCCCGAGTGCTAGGATTACAGGCGTGAGCCACCACGCCCGGCACTGTGGTATGTGGTACTGGTTGCTGCTGGGTTTGGGTCTCCACACCCAGTATTGTTATGTGGTTACCGGGGAATCGAACCCGGGTCCTTGCGCTTGCAAGACAGGCGCCAGAACCACTGAGCTAAATCCCTGGCCCTGATACAAATTTTTAAGGATATTCCACACAGAGGACCACCCTCAACAATTCTCCTACTCCCCCCCTTGCTCACTCAGGCACCTATCAGTGGCGAGATCTGTCCATTCTGTCACCAAGCTGCACACAGTCGTATTATATGGGATTTTAATGAACACACTTGCTTTTATGAGGACTCTCAGCTGTCTCCAGTTTTATGCTCCCAACAGAGAGGAGTATGCAGCCTCTGTTCTCGGTTCTTCACTGCCGGCAGCACGGGCCACGCTTTCTCACACGTCACCTCATCTGAACACTCCCGTGGAGTATACAGCCCACATACTTCTGTCACTTTAGTTATTAGGAACTTTCTCACGTCCCTTTGTTAATGTTTATCTGGCCACTCCCCCATAGTAGGGATTTTGCTTATTCTAAAATCTTTTGACAATCAGCTCGGGTCACAGCTGCTGGACCCCTCTGGAGCTGTGCTGAGGCCGGAGCACAAAGCCTCCTTTGCAATGGCTACATCTGCCAAGTCTGTCCTCAGACACCCACTGCCCATGCTAATTACGGTGACTCACCAGAGCAAAGAGCAAGAGCAAGGGAGAGAGGATCAGGGCCGTGAACGTGTTGGACACCACTGTAGGGGGCCTCTTCTCAGGCTCACGGAACAGGTGCTGCCAAGAGAAAACACAGAGGGAAGACTTCAGACTGTGGCCAATGACATGGTCATTGACCAAAAAGGTCAAAGGTCAATGACGAACATAAAGAGGAAATGCTCCCAGAGGTTAAAACGTTTTGGCTCCAAGTGACCACTTGATCTTTCTTCTCTTCTTAATCCTGGCTTCTGACCTCAGAGACCTCCCTTCCCAAGATGCTATACTGGTCCTAGCTCACTGCTTGGCCAACTCTTTACCCAACTCAAAGACCTGTTGCCATATAAGGTTAGAGAGCACAACCCAAGTGACTCTGGCTGGTGTCCAGGAGAGTGACCAGGTCTGTGGACCCCATGCACAGTTATGGATTTCCTCATGTTGTGGGTTCCAGGGTCATATGCTGTCGCCCTACTTCGTCCAGCTGGCTGGTGGTAATATCTTCCCCTTTTAACACTTAACAGCGCCTCACGACAGACGGTTCCAACACTAACTCACCCTTTTCTCCCCGCAGCCACAGTGCTCAGGAAGAGTTCAACAATCTTCCTCCTACCTTTACTCCATCTGGTTTCCAGAGTTAAACTAGAGGCCTGAATAAGCCTTCTTATGATATTTGATTTTTCTGCTGAGCAAATCGACAAGACTTCTCTTGAGTAACCTCACCTAGTCAGTCTGACCTAGAAGAGGCAGCAATAGACTAGGAATCCACAGGCCTCAGTTTAGGTCTAAACTGACTTATATGGCTATGAGACCACAATTTGCCTCAGTTTCCAGCTGGACAATTGGACACAGGTAGAGTAATGACCATCCTTCTAGGCAAGTAAACATATCCTAAGGACAAAATGCAATAGGCATTTGACTGTGCTTTATGAGCTCTAACACATATGCAAATTGAACCTTCTTTAAAGAGTTTTTTCTCCAATATACAAACTACGGACACCTATGCCAATGCCCAGCCAATTCAGCACTGGGATGAGGCAGCCCTATCTACGGCTCTTGATGCTAAATTTTTACCTCACTCCTCTTAGTTACCATTGTCATTAAGATAATTCTAGATGGTCTGGAGCAGCTGCTGCCACTGTTTACTCCACTCTCCAGCTCAGCCAGCATCCTTCCTCAACAGACAGTCCCTTCTACTAGTTAGCTCCACTGCCCAGTCTCTTACTGTTTGGTAAGACAGGGTCTCACTGTATAGCTCAGGCTGCTTTGAACTCACTGTGTAAATCAGGCGAGGCTCAAACTTGGGGAAATTCTCCTGCCTCGGCCTACCGAGTGCTGGGATAACAGACATGAGCTGCCATACCTGACTCTGCACTGAGTATTCTCAACCAGTGCTGCATCAATATGCAGAGGAGTTTCAGGAAGAACCCTACTACTCTTGGAGTACTATCCTTGGACTTATTTTAACATGTACCCCCTGGCTTTAACGTTCAGGGTCACCCAGCAGTGAGACATACAAATATGATCCCCTCATGAACATGTTGAAGAGTGAGGCGAGAATAAGAACTCTGCCCTTAACACTAAGTTATATGTAAGAGTTCCATGTCTCGGGGCCGGGGAGTTACCTCAGTGGTTCCGGCGCCTGTCTTGCAAGCGCAAGGGCCCGGGTTCGATTCCCCGGTAACCACATACAATATTGGGCGTGGAGACTCACACCCAGCAGCATCCAGTACCACATACCACAGTGCCGGGCGTGGTGGCTCACACCTGTAATCCCAGCACTCGGGAGGCAGAGGCAGGAGAATTGCTGTGATGTGAGTTGGAGGCTGAGCTCAGGGCCAGCCTGAACCACAAAGCAAAACTCTGTCTCAAAAAACCTTAAAAAAAAAGATTTCCATGTCTCTACAATTTAATCATGTCTTGTGACTGCAGAAGAGTCCACGTAGGGGATCTACTTCTGTTTCTTTAGCCAGTACACAAACTGTTTCACTTGCATCTTGTAAAGGTTCCTAGAAACAGTCCCAAGGCTTTTTCCCCTACATCTTCTTTTTGTTTGTTTTGCTTTATTTATCTTTTGCCTCTGCCTCCAGAGAGCTGTGATTACCGATGTGCACCACCCATGGCCAAGCCTTTCTTTTCTTCTTCATCATCCATTTGATCCTCACAACATTCCTCTGAGCTGTGGGATTTCCGTGTTGTAAGGAAAAGCAGCCTTGGTGTGGATGAAGAACTTGCCCAAAGGAGTAAAGCTCTGTCCCCCCGGTGAGCCAGCTGATTTATGCTGGTGGAAAGAGGACAGACACTAAAGCCTACAGCTGCCGAGCAGCGATCTGAGGCCTGAGCGCAGCAGCACATCAGGAAAAGGAGACTCTGACTCTGTCTCCAGTTCTGCTCCCTGGGAGTCCACACTGGCTCTCCAGACCTATCTGTCTGGCACCAGGACATGACTGCCACTTGCCCTGCCTCATTTATAGCTGGTATGGTTCAAACAGTAAAATTCAATATAATCAATTAAAGGAAGGACCAGAGCTATAGCCCAGGGGTCTGCTGTTTCTACTGTGCCCAGTGGATAATCCCTTTGGATATACCTGAATTTCCTGTTTGGGGGTGAAAAGGTTCTGGGACAGGACAGTTGAGGGAGCTTCTTCTTCAGGGAACTTGATGACCACATTAGCCTAAAAAATAAGAACAGCCTTTAAAGGTATAGGGCAGGAGGGGTGAGACTCCTTCGCAGTAGGACTCTCAAAATCCCACCCACGACTTTAACTGAAGAACCCTCCAGGCAGCCCAGTCACATCTGAGATAGTTCAGATTTCAAGAACAAAACAAGTATTTGTTGAAAATGTTTTTTCAGAGCCAAAATTCCAATTGTCCACTTGTAGAAAAAGTCCCACGGAGCTGTTTAATACAAGTCCCTGTTGGCACACTGCTGTCTGAGCTGCAATCAGAAATTGCTTGGTATCCCTGGGACATGTGATTTGGTCACATAAGAAAATAAGAAAAGAAAATGCACTCTTGTACAAAAGGAGCCCAGAGTCCAGAAGAAAGGAGCCATGAACACAAGGAAATGCAGCTGTCCCCTCGTGCTGCGGAGGTGCTGACCCCCTCACGACTGCAATGTGGGCTCCGCAGCAGGGTACAGGGTTCTGGGAGAATCCCTCACACTGCCCCAGAAGCACACCGAGTTTCTTGGCATTGTTCCCCAACTATACTCCCACAGCGCCATAAGAGCCTGACGCAGCCTCGAGCTATCTTCAACCCTTTGCTCAAGGCCACATCTTCTAAGAAGTTTTCTGCCATTCCTTAGTCGAAGTGAAGGTGCAGGGGAAGAGCACTGCAGCACGCGGCACAGTGGGCATCAGTGTAAAAGCATCTGCAATCCTACAACTCACTGTCATACACCACCCTGAACTGTTAAGAAAATTCAAACCCCATTCCTTCTGTGAGGCCAGACCACAGCTTATCGGCCAGAGCCTTTTACAGCTAATCACTCTCCTAGTATGACAATTACAGGAATTCACAGGTTACTAAGACACCTGAGTGCAAATTTCATCCATCAGCCAACATTTATTAAGTACCTCCATGAGGCCGTAACTGTGGACAGAAAGGACGCAGTGCCCATCCTCTCGATGCTCTTGTGGTGCCTATGAGAGGCACGGGCAAGGCTGGCTGAGAGCCTGGGACCCGTAAAGGAGCACAGCCACCCCACATGGGTCAAGTGCATCCAGACACATACCACATTCCAGAGGATTGGGTTCTTCAAAGTGGCATCTCCGATGATTAAGTAGAGAGTGTAGGTGCCTGAGGCTGAGTCAAATTCGATTTTTCTCTCGGAGGTGTCCAGTTCAAATTTGTACACATTCTTGTTGTCTGGCTCAGCAACAAATACCACTTCTTGGCCAGTCTTCTGATTATGGAGTCGGACAAATGTCTAGATAGAACAGTTATTAAGTCTTTTATCTGATCATTTAAAAACTCTGCATGGGTGCTGGGTGTGCTGTGCACCTATAACCCCAGCACTCTGGAGACTGAGGCAGGAGGAGCACAAGTTTGAGTCCATCCTGAGCAACTTAGCAATGAATTATCAAGTCCTTGTCTCCAAAATCAAAAAAGGCTACAAATGATGTTCAGTTTGAAGGTCCAAAGTTCGTTCCCCTGCACCTCAAACGAACAACAGTAGCAGCAGCAGTAGCAACATCAACAACCTCCCTGTGGGCTCAATGTCCAATCGGGAAGGCAGGAGACTGTGAGCTCTTTCTTCACAGTAAGACTTCTGGGATCTGCCAGAGTCCTCCAAAGAGTAGAAGGGATGACCATCTCAGCCTAGTTTCTAGCTCAGAGGCAACTCTTTGGTGGCACAAGGGAAGAAATTAAGTTAGTGGGCCAGCCACTTCTCAACAACTTGAGAACTAAATGCCCACTGCCCAGTTTGTGGATGATTTAAGCCCTTTGCTACCGCTGCAATTTCTTCTTCCTGCCAGTCTTTTGGCCACTTTGCTGCCCAATTAACTTATTCACTAGAGAGTGAAAAAAAGGGAAATGTGGTGGAACTGTGAAAGACCCACTTTCAATTTCCTAGTGCCTCCAGCTAAAGATTTAGTGGAGGTGGGGGGGGTGGTAGCAAGGCAGAGTTCTAATTGAGCACAGCAGCCCAAAGTCACGGACAGAAGAGCCCCAGCTCAGAAGACAGAGCAGGAGCCACTACTTATTAGCTGAGCAGGTTACTTAACCTCCTTGAACCCTGATTTCTCCACCTTTAGAGCAGGCAGATTAACTTCTGCATGGGGTGAAGATTTGCAGTAACGAATGTAAAGCATATAGCTCAGGTCACAGTATATACTAATCAACAAACAGTTGCTGGTAATTCTCAGTATAATGATACTCATTATTAAGTATCAAGTATAATGATACTCATTAAGTCTCATCACTTAAATCCCCACCCTAGTGATACAAGAAATTTAAGGTTTCTCTGCTTTACAAATGGTTTAGTACCTCGGTTCACCAACTCAATTCTCTCTACAATCCTGGTTGCAAACAAAACTGGAAGAGAACCAAATCCAATTTTCCCATAAGGTCATCGTTAAACTTAACCGTTGAATTTGATTCAGTTCACATCCAACTGGGTTTGTAACCAGAATTTTGGGAAAATAATCAAGTTTGTGAGGAGAGATACCACTGTATAGCAAGATTTAATATCCTCTGAGCTTTTCTTTGAAATCCTTGAAAATAAAGAATTCAACAAGGCAGGTAGGTTGGTTCCAATTACAGATTATAAAGCAGGAACATTAAATGAGTTGCCATGGTCACTCAGACAGTGCTGGATCTACAGGAAAAAGTTGCCATCTCATTTATGAATCTATATGTGGGTGTTAAAAAATAACCACCTCCTTAAGGAAAGGAGTCTGGAGATGAGAACCATCCTGACTACAGTGGTTAGTCTTAGGAATGGAACTTACAAGTCTAGATGCCTGATCCTTTCAGTTAAGGGCCAGTGGCCGACAACCTTGTCTGCAAAGTATCACCTTTATCTGAGAGGTCTCTAAGCCATGGATTCCCAAAGAGAATCTGGGAGGAAACAAGTGTTCAGTTAAAGTTCTGTTTCCTCACTGATTCTCCCTGCCTTAACCATCACCCTACCAATTCAGCCTTAAAATGTCTTCTCTTCATTTTCTTCTTCCCTTATGTTACTTGGTTGGCAAATGTCACTCTGGAAGAGAACTGGGAAATGCTAAGAAGCACTTGATGGTTAGTTAGCCGTGGCTAAGTGCCCTGATCCAGTTGCCTGGAAATGAGATGGGATGAGAAAGGGCTCTGGTGTGTGAGGTTGGCGGGGAAGGAGCACAGAGGCGGCAGCTGCGCCCTTGAGAAACAGAAACCCGGCGGTTTGCAGGGAACTCTGTCCACAGCAATGGTCTGCACTGACACTGCATCTCAGCCGAAATGCAGCCCTGCTGGTTCCAGCTAAGCAGCAACACAGTCCAAAACCAAGCTGCGAGCTCCCTCATTCTTCCCTAACTGCAAGCAGCCACAGTACTGACCTACAGTGTCTTTTATACCACAATGAACCACACGGGTGGCAGGACCTACAGTGCTTTTCATCAAATGAGGACAATACAGGCAGGGGGTAGAGGAGGTGTTTAAGGACCAGGTGTCATTTTAGGTCCTTTGGGAAAAGCCTACATGGTTTGAAAATCTTTTAAATGACAATTTCCATTTTATATATGAAAAAAAACGCTATTGCTTTTACTATACAAAGTAGGCACAAGTGTAGAAGAACAATTCTTCAGGACAAATCTGCTGGTCACAACAAATAAATGATTTGGAGAGCCTGGCATGGTGATACACACCTGAACTACACAAGCAAGATCCCATCTCAAAAGTCAAACAAACAAAAAGATTTAAATCCTCTGCTTAAGATTTTCATTTTTTTTTTTAGTTTTGCAAGACAGGGTCTGTTTTGTAGTTCAGGCTGACCCTGAATTCACAATGTAGCCCAGGTTAGCCTTGAACTTGAGGCAATTCTATCTCTGCCTCCTGAGTGCTGGGATTATAGGCGTGAGCCACCTTGCCCACTCCTTTTTGTTTGAAATTGCAAGCTCTCCCCTTTCCCTTTACATCAAAATTTTAAAACAATTCAATTAAGTGCTAATCTGCCCTAAATATATCTTCTCAATAGCAGCTAATCTTTTAAAAAGAAGCACAAATTCCAGGTGGGGAGTTACACCTAGCACGAGAGTGGGAAAGCATTATAGGGCAATGTTGGGCCTTGGAATCAAGAACTGAAAGCATGGTGGCCTTTTCTCTCTTCCATGATATAACCACATCACTGTTCTAGTGTACGCTCGAGTCTCCAGCCAAGAGAACAGGCTGGCTTCTTCCTGACCTGGTGGGGGGTAAGTTCAGCACCAGTATTCACATCCACAAGCTGGAAGAACAAGGCGAAGTTCTGGTGGCTGTCAGCGATGAACGTGCCCTTGGCTTTGGCTGGGTAGGTCACCCTGAAAAAGACATTGCACAGGAGTCTTCAGACAGGACCTGCTACCTTCCAGAACATGCGAGGAATATAGTCCTTCATCGGAGTACATGAATGTTCCTTCCCTCTTCCACTATACAACTTCTGTGATGGGCAGAGAGCTGAAAAGAAAAGGTCTGTGGCCAGGGGGTCAAAGTGGATTGAAGAAACCACCAGTAAAAAGGAAATTTTCCTGTTACTTTGTTTCTTTGAGCTACTGGGAAATGAAACGAGAACCTTCAGCACACTAAGCAAGTGCTGCACTGCAGCGTTCCAAGCCATTGCCCAACCAAGAATGTAAAGAATGAGCAAACTTTCATCAGGGCCTGAGGAAAACGCTCTGTGCAGACGCCTGTACCTCTGGGCTTTCATTGCATGGGCCTGATGTCTCGACGCAGCCGAGCCAGGTGCCTGCAGAGCTCCTGTGCACCTCTGCAGGCAGCGGTGGGCTGGGGGCTGGGTGGGCAGAGCTGCAGGAGGAACAGTCATGGGACTGACTGACATGGGCAGCATGATGTGCAAAGGCTGGGAGAGTGGGAGAGACAGAGTACAAAGGAAAAAGCAGAGAAAAACTTTAAGCTTTTGCTTTGTGGTATTTTTTTTTTTTTTATGCTCAATTTTTTTTCCTGAATACTACTTCAATTTATTTTTCTGCCCTGAAATTGGGTTTTAAAATGTAATTTTCTCAAAAGGGAGATTTGAGGAGCTAAACTATTTTTGTCACAGCTATCTCCTGGGAATTTCAGGTGAGATGGCCGAGGGTACTTAAGCCAAATGGGTATAGAGCTCACACCTGGCTTTATTTCCTATTTATACTCAGTATGTTACACTATGACTATAAATTTACTCATGAATACAGACCAACTTTTCCTCTATACAGGGAATTAACTCTGCAATACACTCTCAGACATTACTTCAGTGAATTCTCAAGCAGTGCTTTCCTTTCCAGTATCACTAAGATGAAAACCAAGCCAGAGACAGAAACATGGCTTAAAAGGAGTGACTACTGGCTTCTGGGCTCTGGCTAACATTCCCCACTTTCAAAACAGTCTTCAGACTTTCTTCTTGTCCTTACCACCACCCCAGCAGAAGGAAATGAGGATATGAACCATATACAGAGATCTAGATGAGCACCTTCTCCTTTCCTGAAAATGAGCATCATACAACATTCTGACCAACTGTTGATGGTCACCTGTGGCTGTGTTTGAGTTCAGCAGGAACAAGTACCATGGCTCAGTGACGCCTTCTATGATTTAGGAAATGGAAGGCTAGCCCAGTGCTACTCAATTCCAAGGACCTATGCACAGGGCTTCCAACTGATTTCTTACCATGGGACAGAGACAGATACCATGAGGTCATGGAAGTAAATTCATGACTGTGTGACGATAAGACAATTTTGCCAAAATATAACCTGATACACTGCTATTCCGGGCAAAGGTTTGTTATTAAAACAATGTATATCATCTGAACTGAATCATGTGCTTAATGACACAGTCAACTCAAACAACATCCTAAGGTAAGTCCCTTATCTCACTGTGTACTAGCGATAAAGCAGTTTGCTCCGGGACTGAACATCAGGACAGGTAATTCCCAAATTGGCTCGGATGCCAAGGAGAATACCTAGCGCAGCACCACACACTACAGTCCTGGAATGAGGGGAGCTAGATGAACTGCTGCAGAGATCCCACATGGAGGGGCACAGTGCCAAAGCTCTTCTCAGTTTTGGAGATGGAGGTCCCAGAATCCCACATGGCATCTCACTTACCGAGTAGTTTTGGGTGCAATACTCTGATCCTTATCCACAATGGACAGGTCGACATTTGTGATGCCAACTTCTGTGGAGATCTTGACTCTGAGCTACAGCAAAATATAGAAGACAACTGCCGAGTCAACTGGTAAGTACACAAACAATTAACACATATATTCCAAGTTTTCTACTCTTTATAAAGCTAAGGTACTGAAAATTCTAAGACAGAAGTTTTTCCCTCTTTTTTTTTGGTGTTAGGGATCTGGACAGGTGCCTGCAAAAGTCACAGTAAAACTGGATGAGCAAGGTAGGCCTTCTTGTCTCTCCCATCCTGAGGCCTAAAAAGCAATTCTTTGATTCTTATTCTTTCTTTCTTTTTCTGGCTTTGTTGGATGGTATGTATATTTTAAAAGGTGCAGTTTTTCATGAGTCTTTTAAAATAAAGAGAAAAATTCTGAAGCAGTAAATTTTGGGGGGAATACAAGGTCTTGCTATGTAGTTCAGGCTGGCCATAAACCTGCAGCAATCCTACTTCCTCAGGCTCCTGACAGCTGAGATCATAAGCATGTAGCACCAAACCCCATGAAAGTGGTAACTTCTAAGTAATTCAAATCAATAAGCACTCAGTTCTAATGACAGCTAAGATCCACTGAGTGTTTACTATGTAAAACGCACTGGTTGTGTAAAGATGATCTCAATCTTCAAAACAAGTAATTGTGAAGAAGTATTATTTCAAATGAGGAAATTAAAAGTTAGGAGATTAAGCTGCTTGCTCACGATTATACAGCTAGTAAATAAAAGAGCCAATATTCAAGCTCAGGCACTTAAAATCCATGTGTTAAGGCACTTTGCTATACTTTTCCTCACTGGCCCTCAATCTGCATGAAAAAATACCTACCATGACAGGGATGGGGATGTAGCTCAGTGGCACCACACCTGCCTCATAGGCACAAGGTCCTGAGTTTGACCCCCAGTAGAGAAAAAAAAAAAAAAGAGTACCACAATTATCCATAAAGATATAAGATATAGTAACTATCTTCACCAAATGTTTATTTGCCTTTAGTACAAGGGCTAAAATTCTAGGGCCAGGGATTTAACTCAGTGGTTCCAGTACCTGCCTTGTAAGCACAAGGTCCCGAGTTTGATCCCCAGTAACCACATACAACAATGCTGGGCGTGGTGACTCACGCCCACCAGCACTCAGTACCCCATGCCACAGTGGCAGGCATGGTGGCTCACGCCTGTAATCCCACCACTTGGGAAGTAGAGGATTGCTGTGAGTTCCAGGCTCACCTGGGCTACATAATCAGCTCGGGGCCAGCCTGAACTACAAAAAAGCAAGACCTTGTCTAAAAAAAAAAAAAAGGGGGGTGGGGGGAGTAGAATTCTAATCTTTTCTTCCCTGTGAGTAAGACATAGCCATGTGACTGGCTCGGGAGAGTGAAATATGAGCAAAAGGAAATTGCCACTTTTAGGTGGAAGCTGTAAGAGTTCTTGTGTGATTCCTGCTTTTCTTCTGAAGTGGACATAGACAATGTGTAGAAAAGCTTGCTTCGGCCAGGGAGGAAGGAGAAGATGAAGCAAAGCATCCCAATGACTCACCAGGCACTTTTATTTTCTTTTGTGACAAAGCCTTACTAAGTAACTAAGTTGTCCAAGCTAGGTTCAAACTCGCAATCCTTCTGCCCCAGCCTCCAGAGTGCTGAGATTACAGCCATGTGCAACAGGCCCAGAACTTTTATTGTTTTAAACCACTAAGACCGTGAAGTCTTATAATCACAAACTAGTCTATCTTGATTCTTACAGTTCTTACATTCTACACTTTTGCTGTATTTCCTCAAAGAGGAGGTAGGTAACATAAGTAAATAAGAAATTTAAAAATTAAGGTAAATGTAAATATCCAAAAAAAGGACAAAGAATGTATTGAAAACCTACTCTGAGTTAAAAATCTAAGTTTGAAAGGTGCTTTATGTGCAAACATATCTCTGAGTCTTCCAAATATTTGACAGGCCTGAGTGTAATGCTTATGGAAATCTTTATCAAATCCACTGTTTTACAGCTAAATTAGGATCAAGGAACAGAGATTCAAGGCTGGGCACAGAAGTGAAGGACAGAGCTTCAGCACTTTTCTGAAATGTCATATATCAAAGTGTGACAGCTTCAAGTCAAGGGCAAAGAAGAAAAATTAAAAAGGGATAAAGATAGCTATCAGGTAATTCTTTTTAATAGTTTTCCCATCAGCCTCCATAATAACTATTTTGTGACAATGCCTCAATTATCAGGCTGAATAGGGTATTTGGATTTGGTTTTTTTTAAAAATAAAAGATTGTAAAAGATTTAGTACCAGAAGCTATAAGCCTATTACCATCTACTTCTGTAGGCAGAATTGTATTTAGCATCATTGCCCATCGTGAAGCCTAAGCAACTGGGTGACGATGCAATGGAAGAAGGAAAGACCCAGGTAGAATGGACATCTCAAAGAGGGAGTGAGGAGTCTCTCTGAACACACTCATAACTCACAAGGCTAAGAGCAAAGATTAGGATTACTGTATGCAGCTTAGCCAAGAGGAGGACTCACAGCAAATTCATCTGATGACAAACAACTGGAAGGGTTTTGCAAAGAAGCAGCCTGAGCCGTGACTGGGCTGCTAGCTTTTAAAGAGAGACATTTGCTGAGACCATATTCCCTGTATCTTGCTACCACAGGGAGAGTGCCTTGGTGCAAGGGATACATGGATGACAGTACACACTTCCTGCCCCATGTGCAAACCATAATTACAGCAGGCTTTCTGGAGAAACGTACAAAGGGCTGTCAAAGTGAAAACGCAGGATAAAGAGTATGACCCAAGTTTGGCTAGGAGTGGCCCCTGACTGGAGAGTGGGAAACACTGCCAGCAGGAAGACAAGGAGGAGGTAATTCAGACCTGAGGCAGTTCCAGGAGAAGGAGGAAATTAGTAATGCTTTATGCTATAAAAATAATGTGTCTCCAAGTTAACTACTCTGCAATCTTTACCAACATTAACCACATAATTCCTTCTTCATTTCCTTGAATCATTCTCTTAAGGACCCACTCACTTAATTTGTAAATGTGACCTAGACATTATCATCCCACCTAAATATCCATAAACAGGAGACTAGATAGATAAAAGATGTACATGCACACTCTGAGTTACTATGGAGCAATTAGAAACAGTAAAGTTGATGTCACTGGATAGATATGGAGCTATTACCTCCTACTTTTGATTACACCGTCACTCTAGTAGCAGAATTATACGTGGCATCACTGCCTGTCATTGAGTCTAGGCAACAGTGTGAATTACTGCAGTATTATTGGGTGGGTGATGGTGTGGCCTTCCAGTTGTTAGATCCTCAAGGGTAAAGCTGGGAGCTTCTACTTTGTGACAAAAACAAAAATACAGGTTTTTATCAAAAGATCCTTCTACGTACCTAAGAAAAAACTACACTATTACATCACCATTATATGCATTCATTTTTACTCTCTTTCTTGCTTTTTAAAAATTTTCCCCAGTAGTGCCAAAAATTGAAACCAGGGTCTTGCACACACCAGGCAAGTATTCTACCACTGAGCTATATCTCCCCAGCTTATTTTGAGACAAGGTCTTGATGAGCTACCTAAGCTAGCCTTATAGAACTTGTGACTGTCCTGCCGCTGCCTCCTCAGTAGTTGAGATTAACAGGCATGTACCACCAGGCCTCGTTTGGTATTTTGACAAAAATTTAACTACATGCATATTACCCCAAATTTTAAATAAAGAGGTTATCTGAAAAATGAGCTTATGGGTCACATATTATCATCTTTATATTACTTTTTATATTAAAAAATATCACCAATATACAGAGTCACTAAAAAAATCTACACACACTTTGGGGGAAAAAAAAAACTTGTACATTTTAATACACACCACACAATGATTCCTGGTAAATAGACTCTTTTATCCACATACACGTGAGGATTTTCATGATGTCTCAATAGATTTAGTATTAAAATATTTATACAAGTTTTCCTCTTCCTGAAGTATGCATACATCTTTTGGCAGACTCTGTATAATGTTAAAATAATAAATCTTCTACTTCAGCAGATGAATATACACAACCTTTTTTGTTGTTGTTTTTGAGGTGCTGGGGATCAAACTAGAGTGCTTGCTAAGCTACAGTCCCACAAACAGATATATAAAACTATAACCCTCCTCAGTGTATGTACAGTATAGTGATAGGAAGGCATCAACGTAGGGCTTTTCTCTTGGACTCATGATTACTGGTTCTCAGTAGTAACATGGCCACTAGATCAAGATTCTGCTGCACTTCTGTTCTGAAGACACTGTGGGTGTTCCCAAACTACACAAACACAGAGTACAAGCACAAGGTCAAACCATAGTCCAGCGGAATAATTTCTAGTCCCTAAGTAACAGCTTTCTCTGCAGCGCAGAAATACTGTAGGTGAATAGAGAGCAGTCTACAGAAAATCCTTCTGCCCCAAAATCTTGCTACAAATGGATCTCTGGAAATACATGAAAAGTCTAGTGTTTTTATGCTCTCTTTTAAAGCAAATAGCAATAAAAACCATCATAATTTTTTTCAAAGCTCTTTAAAGAATTCAATATAGGGCCAGAGATGTAGCTCAGTAGTGCCATGCTAGTTTGGCGAGCACAAGGTCCTGAGTTTGACACCCAGTACCAAAAAAAATAAAAAAATTAAAAAACCATACAACAAAAAACCCCAATTCAGTGTAGGATCCTTATTGGTTAGCTGCTTCTTTCTTCAAACCAAAAGTGTCAGATTAGTTTTCCTAGTTTAAAAAAAAAAACAAAACAAAGCTTAGTTTTCCACTTTAAAGACAGTTAAGCCTGTTTTACACAGGACTGTGCCAGTTTTTCCTTTGCCTAGACTGCATGCCACGTATATCTCAAAAAATGTTTGCACATCAGGAAATGCAGTCTTTCTGCTGAGAGTAATAACCTCCCTGTTTAGCCTATTACTGTCAAAAATGATGGTGCATTAGGGGCAATTAATGCTAATGAAAGCTTCCCAAACTCATGCTTCCCCTGATAGCCAGTAAAATGTCAATGAGGGCTATTATAGGCTTCTCGACTGAACCACTGTTAATGCACTCTGACCAATGTCAGCTATCTCCTGGGAGAGCAGAGAACCTGCAGAACCACGCTGAGGCTCAATGTGTAACCATTACCCAAATTACAAAGATCAGAGTGTGTATGCATGAGCGTGCATGCGCGCGCACACACACACACACACACACACACACACACACTCGGGAGATTTTGCAGTGCTTATTTCATTACCAGGAAGGAAAAGAACAGCAAATGGCCTCAATAAGGGCTTATTATCATTGTATGAACAACAACTATTAGCCATTTCTGCTATTTTGTACTTACATAATTTTTCTAACAACCACAGAAACACTTGGACAAGCATCAGATTGATGTTACAGAAAGCCAAGCTGTTATAGTAATCAAGACAGTGTGATATTGGCAGGACAAAAATACAAATTAATGAAATAGAATTTTAAGTCTGGAAATTAACTCTTATATTTATAGTCAATTGAGTTCTGACAAGAATGCCAAGACAAGACAGTGGGGAAAGGTCTTTTCAACTAATGGACATCCACAAGTGAAAGAAGAACCCGACCTCATTTTGTACACAGAATGGTTCAGAAACCTAAGCACAGGAGCTAAAACTCATACAAGGAAACAGTAATAAAGCTGGGCATTGTGAGGTACACCTGTAATTCAGCACACTGGGAATCTGAGACAAAGGATCACAAGTTGAGCCCAGCATGGGTGACTTGGCAAGACTGCCTCAAGAAAAGGGGTGCCTGGGGATGTAGCTCAATGCACTGCCTCTGGGTTCAATCTCCAATACCACACACAGGCACAAAGAAGAAAAGAAAATGACAGTAAATCTTCATGACCTTGGATTAGACAATGATTTCTTAAATGTATCACTTAAAGCATAAGCAATAAAATAAATGAAATTTCTGTCATCAAAATTAAAATCTTTTGTGTTTCAACAAAAAAGAATGTACATACTAAGAAAATATCTGCAAATCATAGAGCTGATAGGCAGCTTGCACCTAGGATATGCAAAGAACTCTAAAAACATCAATGATACAAAAAGACAGATAAAAAGAAAGGAGTAAATAGACTGGGAAGTCAAAACACCAAAAAATAATTTCTTTCATAAGCAAAGGATCTGAACAGGTGTTTCTCCAAAAAAGATACACTAATGATCAACAAATACATGAAAAAATGCTCAGCAATTAGTCACCAGGAAGGTGCATATCAAAACCACAATCATGCCCCTTCATACCAACTAAGATGCCCATAAGCAAAGGGGTTTTACCAGTGTTGTGAGGATAAAGAGAAATCACAGCCCCACACTACGAAAAAGACTCAGGTTCTCAAAAAGTTAAGAGTTACAACCCACTAAGTCTATCCATATATATCACCAAGAGTAAAGACAACTATTTAAACAAAAATTTGTAAATGAACGTTTATTATAGCATTATTTGTAAAAGCTAAAAAGTAGAAATATCTATCCTTAGCACACATGAATTTGACCCTCAGCACAACACACTCATAAAAGTGAAAATATCTCAACTCCTGACAGTGAAAACATTCCAGATCCTTTCAACAGGTGAATAAATGGATAATTCAAACACGGTAAATGCACACAATGGAATACTACTCAGTGATAAGAAGGGACATAGTACTGAAACAGGCTAAAATATGCATGAATCTTAAAAAAACTCTAAAAAAAAAAAAAAAAGCCAGGCACAAAAGGCAAAGTACTGTACGATTCCACTTACATAATACATTCTGAACAGACAAATCAGAGAGACAGAAAGCAGATTAGCAGATGCCAAGACTGGGAGGAAAAACTAAGAAGGAACTATTAATTAACAGGTGTGACTTGCTTTTTAATGGGATAATGTTGTACAATTAGATATTGGTAATGGTTGCACAACACTAAATATACTAAAAACACTGCGCTGTATACTGTTTGGTGCTGGAAACTGACCTCAGGGCAGGCCAACACTATGCCACTGAGCCGTATCCCTAGCTGTATACTTTTCAGGGTAAATTTCATAGTATACAAATTACCTTAAAAAACTTTGCGAATCAATCAAACAGACAAACCAAGGCTCAGCTGTGGAGGATGAATTACTATAGAGCCCACTCTGAGACCTAGAATATGAAATCTTAAGCTGCATCTGTCAATATATGATGAGAACTAAACACTGAAAAATTAAGATTTACTCTGCACACAAGGAGTTTCCAGCCCAGTGAAAGAACAATACAAACAATGGCACTAAATGCAATAAATTTAATTATACACAAGGTACAAAATATTGCAGAAATGGGCCGGGGAGTTAGCTCAGTGGTTCCGGCGCCTGTCTCGCAAGCGCAAGGACCCGGGTTCGATTCCCCGGTAACCACATAACAATACTGGGTGTGGAGACTCACCCCAGCAGCAACCAGTACCACATACCACAGTGCCGGGCGTGGTGGCTCACGCCTGTAATCCCAGCACTCGGGAGGCAGAGGCAGGAGGATTGT
>PVIR01026202.1:13359-24227 GCA_004026965.1 Petromus typicus | reverse complement strand
CAGGGTCTCGCTTTGTGGTTCAGGCTGGCCCTGAGCTCAACCTCAAACTCACATCACAATCCTCCTGCCTCTGCCTCCCGAGTGCTGGGATTACAGGCGTGAGCCACCACGCCCGGCACTGTGGTATGTGGTACTGGTTGCTGCTGGGTGTGGGTCTCCACACCCACTATTGTTATGTGGTTACCGGGGAATCGAACCCCGGGCCCTTGCGCTTGCAAGACAAGCGCCGGAACCACTGCGCTAACTCCCCGGCCCTAGGACTGCTTCTTAAATCTAACTACTGGTAACTCTCAAATCACCTGGGGGTCTGCAGCAAGTAGGTGCACTCATCTCCATTTTAAAGATTTGGAGATTGCACACCGAGTGCGTCAGTCTTTATCTGCTCAAGGCCACCCAGCTAGCAAATGGCAGAGGCAGGGCTTGCATCTAGCAGTCAGGCTCCAGGAGGACTTTTGATCACCACATCCATTCACATATATATTCAGAGTAGGTGCTCTACACATACTTCCTCAGTCAGTGAAGGATGCCCTTGACCTGTTTTCATAAGCTTTTATCACCCTTGTGGGAATTGGAATCTCCTGGGTTGCAATGAGATATATTCAGCAATGAAAGATGGTGAGTCTTAAGAGGGGTCAGGGAGTCTCATGGACTTGTGAGATGTTCAGGCTGACCTAGTGAGTTGTATGCTGCTTCCACCTGTGTGGTGCTTGCTGTATGACCTACAAATATTTGGCCTCCACTCAGCCTGTAGACAAGCCTGATGAGACTGAAGAGAGCAGCTAACCTCTAATGCCCATCTTCTGCCCTTTGAAAAGCTTCCAGCTTCGCTCTGTGTGCTCTCCACAGAGGACCAGCTGCCACTGAGCTTCTTGCAGCACTGGCCTCTGTGAGGAAAAGAAATGTCACTTGAAGGCAGAAACACAATTTACACTTAATATCCCCTAAATTACTTGCAAAGCTTATCTGTTTCTCTGGCAATTTTGTGAGAGATATCACTGCTTATTTTGTGTTACAAGCTACTCACAATTGGTGATTTTTTTTTTTTTTTTTACAAGAGATCATAAGTTGAGTGACAGGAGAGCTGCTGCTATCTGTCTCCAAAGGTGTTCCCACATATATATCTATGTATAGATCTATACCAGGAGAGGAAATAGACCAAGTTGACCTATGATTCCTTTCTTCCTAAAATTTCCCTGTGTCTCTGTCATAGCTCTGATCTTAAATCTTATTTGGCAAGTCACAGAGTGTGCTAGTTTATCAAAGAGATAAAAAAAATGGGCTGTTTTTGCCTTCTGAATTTCAATGAAAGAAGAGTATTTGTCTTCACTATTGATCTATTCCATTGAGTAGCTCTTGTGATGATTATGACTTTCCTATATTTATAGAGAATCAGCACTCCATAAATGTCAAAAGGCACTCTGCTTTCCATAAGTGCCAGTGTTCTGACATCTCACCATGTTGGCAGTTATCCTGAGAAGCACGTGAGGGAAGTGGAGAATATCTAATCACCAAGGGAAATAAATTTCTTCTTGGTACAATTGGGAAACACGGAAGCCTTCTTCATTACCTGTTTTATTTTGATCGCATGTCCTTGACCACGGAGTCACGACGATGTGCGAACTTTCCTAGCTGCTGCTTCCACTTGCTTCTGTGCGTCAAAGGTCCTCTCATGGTGCTTAAATATCAAGTGGGCTCAATAAGAATCTCTTGCAATGAGGAATGTTCATACTGGGACGGGGGAAAAATTATATTTTGATCACCGGAATCAGGGCAAAACTTTGGAGTCCTATGCCATTACTGTATTACAATTTATAAAGATACTTCTGTGTACTTTGCTGACAATATAAGTGAGAGTTCAGAGAATTTTTGAAATGAGGAGTGGAGAATTTCTAAATAATGCTTACGAGCTGTCCCGACCATTTAACCTCTCCCGAACTGACCAGCCCTTTCATGTCCTATATGCATAATCTGTGCCTGTGGGGTTGTTCTTGGTCCCCACTAAGCCCACTTTGAAGAGTTGTCATAGCAACACTGACCGCGGATAATAAAGCAGGGAGATGAGGTGGCCTCCAGGCTTTGTCAGTCCCCGCTGTCCTGGGATGAAATGGCGTGTTCAGAGATAACATTTCAGTGCAGCAAAAAAATGCTCTATGCTGGAGGTTCCTGGAAAAGTCATAACTTGTTTTCAAAATGAATTGGCTGATAAACCTCCCTCATTGTCCTCTGTCCCTCACGGTGTGTACTGTTCAGTGGGGCCGAGGCTCGATCTGCAGCACTGATGCTCCTGTTCTCCACCGAATTATTCCTGACCATGTGCTTACGGAGTGACGCTGAGCGGGGCTTGTCAGAGCTGTAGCTGAACAGGCCGTTTCTCAGCGTTGTGTGGGAGCCTCGTGCTCCCGTTTCTTTGTTCAGCCTGCCAGCAAAGTTTGGCAGGTCCTAGGTGTCTCTTGGGAGGCTGCTGTCACCTACATGTGGTTGTTATACGTGTTATGACTCCTGAATTTAATGATTGTGCTAAATGATGTTGCTGTCATCATTCAGAGAGGTGGTTTACAAATCCCTGTGAATTTCAACACACTGCAATGGAACGATGATTCCGTCTGTCTTCCTGACACAGGTTTTTGCGTCAAGTTTCCTGTCTTAAGGGTCCTTGGCTGTCCCATTTATGTTGATTGACTTGTCATGTCTTCTTCGTGGATGAAAAATTTCCTGCTTTCACTTTGTTTTTGATCCCTGTATGATTTTTCAGGGTCTGATTTCTTTTATTGCCAAAAAAAAAAAAGAAAGAAAGAAAGAAGTCCTTAGGATTTCTTTGAGAGTCGAATTTCTCCCAGTCTATCTGCCTGAGTTTTTACCTGCCTCCGGCTCTTGCATACTTTTTATGGTTTCTCACACTGACCCTGCAGGAGCATACCAGGCACTTTGTAAATTTTGATTGTGTTGAATTTTAGGAGGAACAAAAAGAAAGCATGGTTAGGATGAAAGCTGTTTTAATAGGCCATGTTTACGCTGAAGTCTTTCAAAGGTTATGGCCTTGTGTCGGGGAAGCGGAATAGAGCTGAACTTATCTTGCTGGTCACCGGGCGTTCCTTGTTTGAAACCAACTGCATGGGCACACACAGGTGGAGTGTGGGGTGTGACACCATTTTATAGGCTGCTCTGATAATTAAGAACAGCTCTGTGTTGGAAAAGTGCCTGTACCTGCTGTGGCAAGCTAGCAGCAGCAGCAGCAGAAGACAGTGATTCCCACAATGAAATAAGCTATTTCTGTGTTTGGGCATTTCCATCAGATTTATTGCCATGATTATTTTAAATACTCTTATGTTGAGTGAACAGAGAATATATTTCGCCTTTCAACCCAATAACTCTGCTGATATGTGGTCCCTGATTTTGATCAGCCAAGGTAGTGCTGTGTGAGGGAGCAATGTGATAATAAATGAGAAGGCAGGAAAGATAAACTGCCCTGTCCTGCCCACTCACCTCTGTCCTTTCAACACAGATTGACTCTGGGACATGAAGGGGCTGCCAAGTAGTTAACCCACGTGCACAGCCACGCAGCGGCCGGGACGAACTGTCCTTTGATGGAAGCATCTCAGGGCCTCCTTAATTATATTCCCAAGGATTCGCATATCTTAACAGCCAGAATGGGCCCAGTGCGATGGCCGTGTGGACAGGGAGGGAGACGGAAATCAGTAGGGTAAATGACTCGGGGGACTCAGTTCTCAGAACTCTAACACAAAAGTGGCGAGGAAATCAGAACGTGACAGGAAGTAAATCACAGAGGATCGCAAGGTTGTTTCCGATTCCTCCCTTTCCTTCCAAACCTACAAGGCCCCATATAACTCAGAACTGCACTTTTGTAATTGAAAAGATTTTAGGATAAAATGTTCACATTTGTACTTTCCCACTGGGGGGGGGGGAATGTCACACAGGAAGACTCCAGTTTTAATTATCTGTGGTATCAACTTATTGTTCTAAATGGCTAAGCTTAAAGATATAAAATATCATTTTATCTCCAGTTAAAGCTTATTCCATGATGAGAGAATAAGCTGTAGGTCTTGTTTTCTATTTAAAAGATGCTAGAGAAAAAAACCAAATTGCATGGCGGTACTGCAAAAATTCTACAGCGTCACCTGGTGTGTAGTTGGTGATGGTTACAAGAATCAAAAGTAATGTGGACTCTGGTACTTGTCCCTGTGACCAGTACAATTCAGTTCACTTCCATTATGTTCCAGTTTCATTCAGCAGTGACTTACTACCAATTATTTGCAGGGCACAATGCCAGGAACTGCTGAGAAAAAGAAGACAGAAACAGTTTTGGTTGTTGTTGTTATTGGAGGTCATTGTTAACATGAAGAACACTAAACAAATGTCATATTTATAAAACAGGCAATTTTACTTTCACAAGAGAGCTACTTAGAAAGTATACACAAAGGTCAGGGCACAGATGTACGACTCTGACTTCCAAAGTACAGGCTGCAGAAACAAACAAGCAGTAGTTACTCACTGGTAGTGCTTAATCACTTAACACAATGAAGGGCCTGTGAGGCACCATGGGTATTTGTAGCTCAGAATAAGTGAGCTGAGCTGTCTTCTACTAAAGATGTTGCACCTCGTCGAAGGGCGTGAGCAGGACCCTTTTCGCCCTGGCTGACCTGTGTTCTGATCCTACTTATACTCATTGTTAGCTTTGTGAAAACTGATAAATCTCTCTGATTCTCAATTCTTTTATCTTTAAAGCAGGAATAATATTCCTATTAATGTACTAATTCACAGGCATGTTGTGAGGATTAAGAGAGATAGCACATATAATATCCTTAGTACGGAATCCGGCATAGGAGACCCTCCCAGAAGAGCTTCTGCTCGGCCTTCCATCACAGAGTAAGTTTACACAGGTCAATGTGTTTTTGCCTGGTACTTTCACCTGAACACCCCATGGAAAAGGGTAGTAATCTTTTTCATGGGGGTTTGCTTTTTAGTAGCATTAAAGAAAGAAAATAAAATTAAATGCGTATAGCTGATATTAGGTATGTTTCCCAAGAAGAAAGGGATCCAGTGTATTGGGGAGTACACGGGCAATGTTTACAAGACATCATGAGAATTCAGGGATTATTTCCAGCCTCTTTATCATGTGTGAACTACAATTACCCTCACTGACTGTTGAGTTAGAAGTGAAAGTTAGCTGGCTTCTGATTATGAACGCTGGGCTAATAACTATTTGAATGATATGCCTTAAATCCCTCATTTTCTCCAACATTTGGAAACATTTTTGGCTAAATACAGTAGATGATAATTATGATAGAGGAGGCGTGAGACTACATTTCTGAGCATCTCCCTAACTCTCAGAGTTTGAAGTCCTTTTGGGAGTTAGATTAACTATACTGTGCACAATCTCTTACCTCAGAAGTTTCTACTTCATCTTTTTTGAAGCCTTTTTAGAAACACATATTTTCCTTTGCCTTGATATTTTTCTGTATGTCTTGAATCTCTCTGCTCAATAAATATTTGCTCATATGCCAAAAGGTCCAGAAAAGTCTTTATCAAATAAAATCTCCTACTTTTGAGAGCCAAACCTTTATTTCAGTTACTAAGACATTACTCACTATGGAAATATGGATTTTAACACTTCAAGTGTGTCAGAAAGACATAAAATACTATGCTTGGAAAAGTCACTGAAATCGATATCTTAAAAACCTGATAATTACCCAGGTGATAATATTTAAGCATAATATTTTCCATGTTGAATATGAACAAACTTCTTTTTATTCCTTTCTTCCTTTATTTCTTTCTCTCCTAAGTCCTCTCATACAAGGGAGAAAATAGACTTTCACAGTGGTTGAGTTTCCAAGGTTTCCTGCATTGTTTGCTCTCAATATCTTTTCTCTATATTGCTCACTTCTGATAGCTCTATCTCATATTGGAATAGAATCACAAATAAGTATAAACTTAAGGAATGCATCTTGTTTTAAAGCCATCCCCTCTTTTGAGAGGGACACCAAAATTTGAGATTTTTCGCTCCATGACCTGATGCATACTTAATGAGTCTTTTTGATATGCCAGACACTGGGCTAGTTGTAGGGAAAACAGTGGTGCATTCGAGAGACTGAGAGACCGAGAGACCGAGACCGGCATGTGCAACTCAAGGCTATGAAGCCGGGTTTCCTGTGTCTGGAGCAGTTCATACACAGTCAAGGTGTTTTCCCAAGTAAATGCAGCCTCTGAGAAGAGAACAGATTAGGAGACCTGCTTGGTAAGTAGATCTCTATTTGCATTTCCCTAAAATAGCAATAATGAAGAAGGCATTTGCAGTTCTTGAGGTTCTACCATGGATTAGCAGAGGAATTATTTTACTCATTCAGACCTAAAAAATTTTACATTCCTCACTGCAAAGAGCTCTCCTCATTTGTCAGAAGAACTGGCCAGACTGACAGCGACTTCACCCCTCCCGGACAGGGACATTCAGGACCGCACGTGACTCAGCAGAGGTTGCAAAGTTGGTGGAAACAGTTCTCTTCCAGGCACTTCAAATAAATGATAAAAATAACCTTTTCGATATTTAAATCATCTTGCTGCCAAGGGCATTTAATCAGGCCCAGTGCCAGATGCTAATTAATGATACAAGTGGAGTATTTTATTTAAATTTGCTATACTAATATGTTGAAATAGAAATAGAAAGTGTCAATTAAGAAGACCTCATCAAAAGGTGGGGTGTGTAAGGTGAAGGAATACACATCAAACTTTAAAACAATAGACCTGCTGTGATACAGAGGTAATTGAAATAGAAACCAGGCAAGGAAGGCATTTTATTTGTAAAGATCTTTTTCCAAAATTTTAAAGCACTCAAACAACTGGTAACAGTTTAAAATAATGGGAATTAATTGAGGCTATCACATGTTAAATAGAATGAATTTAACTTGGCATTTTTAGTTGCTTTTCGTAAGACCTCATATCTTACCTGGAAATATAAGGATTTCTGCTAGCTGTGTGGTAGAAAGCAAGCCCCTTTTGTCACAAATACAGCTCTGAGTAGCTTAATGACAGAGACAGGTGCCAAGAAATATGTCATTAGGTGATTTTTTTTTGTTGTTTTGTGAACATCCTAGAGTATTTTTACACAAATCCTGATGGTGAAGGTCAACTACTTGACACAGCTTTTTGATGCAAATAAAATACAGTAAACATACAATGTCTGAGAGCCAGGTGTGGTGGCACGGGCCTATAAACCTAGCACTGTGGGAGGCTGAGGCAGGAAGACTACACACTGGAACTCAGCCTGGGCAACTTAGCAAGACCCTATCTCAAAATAAAAAATGACAAAGGGCTGAGGATACAGCTCAGTGTGAAGGCCCTGGGTTCCATCTCCAGCATCAGGAAAAAAATCATGCCTAAGGCTTCTGCTGGAAAAATTTAACATACTGTTTTATAGCAAACTTCTTTAGTAAGGGGAAATACTACAGTCTAAGTTAACGTTAAAATATGATATAATGAATAAACGAATCGGTAACACCATTGTTTCTTGTCATTATCAATTTTTCTGTATTGTACATTATGAATGTGCTCTACCCCTGCATGGCTGGTGGTGCAGCAGCTGCACCCTCCAAACTTGTGGGTCACATGCGGCTCTGCATCAGGTACATCAGTGACACCGGATAATAGGAATTTGTCAGCACCATGAAACCTTGTGAGATCCTTGTCCATCGTTAATTGAAATGGCATTATGAGGCACATGACCATGTTCCCTATTCCAAGGAGTGTTAGTCCTGAGTTTATTTACAGGAGCAGCTAGCCCGATCCCTACTGATTTTCAAGGGAAGCTCCTAAGGACATCATAAGGACACCTATGGTTAATTAGATTAATAACATACTCAGAGCAGTGATGCTGTATTGCTAACTTCAGGCATGTCTGAGATATTTATAAACAGGATTTTCACTTGTGCTCCTAATGTGTTCTGACCACTTGCCTGTGGACTGAAGCTAGTGGACTGGCTCAGGGCGGACCATCTGCCTTAAGGTAGGGTAGGCACACACTCATTCTTACAGGATTTGAACAAAACAAGGTCATTTTTTCCTTTGTTTGTGAAAAAATTGGACTTGTAGACTCCTAAACTGTAATTTATGTAGCCATTGGCCATATAATTTAATGAGATTAGTAATTCTGGTTATAAAAACAAGCACTTTGAGTCAAACACTTGTTTACAGGGTTGCTCTGAGGGACCCACACAGCAGGTATTCTATAGGTGGCTCACATGCTGAGCAAAAGCATAAGATTTAGCCTTCTTTATTCTGGTCATCTTGGGAGTCCCCAAATCAGTGTCACTGAGTTCACTTCCCTTCTAGAGTGAGCTTCTTCCAGGTCATTCCCCCCTTTATGTTATTCTGTCACATCCTCCTGTCATTAGAAACACTTTATTGCAGCCGTTTGGAATCAGTGATTTGCGGTTCTGAGGAAAGAGAATGAATTTAAAAAACATGGGATCAGTTGCCTGAACTTTGTGATCTTTATAGTACATCTTGCTTTGCAGTTGCATGTGCAGGGAAGTAAGAGATTATTCCCATGCAGCTCCTACTTCTTCACCCAGTGGCCACCGTAGGAAAGTTATTCCTGTGTGACTAGATGAGCACAGTGGGTGGAACTAATGGCCAGGATCATCAATAAGGTGGTGACCCCAGTGTGTCATTCTCTGTGGAGCAGGCTTCTGTCTTCCTCATACTTCCCTGGTGCTTTAATTCTGGAAAAGGACTTCACTGCATCTCACTGAGTGAAACATTAACTTTGCCACGCATTCCAATGGTATAAACATCTGGGTGTGCTCAAGATAGACACACTCAAATCTGCATTACCAAATGACTACAAAATGCCTGACGAGGCTTTTCAGTGTTTCCTTTTGCACCCAGAAGATCTCAGTCAACGTGTGGGATCTTGTAAATGCTGGGTGATGTAACTTTCTGGGCATCACAAAGAGATGGCATTTTTAGTTGCTTTTCTTAAGACCTCATATCTGACCTGGAACCATAAGGATGACATAGATCTCATCCTTCACAGGGGAGGAGGAGGAAGCGTTGAGACTTAAAAGACTTGTTCAAGGTCACTCAGCTCGCTACTGGCAGAGCAGCCCAGGTTTCTGCTCTATTGCTGCCTCCTTCTGAATGCGATGTAATTCACAGATGGCTGCACTATTTGACCATCAGTTACACAGGGAACTCTATATTTTTTTAGTTTTTTGTTAAGCCCTCTGTATATCATCTTGAGTTATTTTGATCTTCATATATCAGGCCTTGGGAGCCTCTGTCAACTAGGCTATTTCACAGATGAGGAGACTGTATGTTATATAAGTTAAAATAGTTTGCTTGGGGTTAGGTGACAACTAAGCCCATGTAGAAATGATAGTTACCACGACTGGAACTTATGTTTTGACATTTAGTTCTGGCAAAGAAAAAAACCTTTATTTTTCTCTGCTCTTGCTTGGCTGGTTTCCCTTGGGAGCAATAACAGACACTCATAATGAAAGCTGTGACTGTGTATACCCACTCATCTGTGGATGCAAAACAAAGCGTGGAGAAATCAGTAACCCAAAGCTCTTGTTTCTGTCCCTTCCTGCTCCTGCAGAGCATGGAGCCCCCATGCAGAGACTGTGTTAGGTGTTGTGGGGTGGTCACAAGTGAAGTCTGGCATGTGTGATAACTGCATTTTCAACTCTAGAAATTAAGCAGTGTTAGCTTATCCCTTGCTTTCTACAGTGACCAGATTCTTAGCCCTAACATCTACTTAATTGCTTTTCCAGCGACATTTATAACAGGACAGCTTTGGGGCCCCTGATCCTTGTACCATGTTTCACCTCTGGTTCTTTCAGTGTTGCCCATCTTTAGGTGCCTGGGTGGCCTTGGATTGTGCACAGAAGCGCACCGGTGCTCTCTGCATCTCTTGGCTTCTCTTTCCCAACTGGGCTCTAAATGACCACTACGTGGGTAGAAGGTCTTAAAAGGTCTGTTCAGAAAACAGCTTGTTTCAATTCTGCCCTAGTTCTTCTGTCTTGTAGACAATATAAAGTCAAGCATCCCAAATCACTCTCATACAGTTCTAAGACAAAAAATTAACATCCCACTAACATCTCCTTCAGCAAAACACCAGAAGAATTTTGGGTTTCAACTCAAGTGACATTGGAGGGAAGGGTTCTTGGTCCTACTCCCCAGTCGAGTGGAAAACACACAAACCTGGGATCCCTTCCTTGGAGTGTTTTCACATCCATACTCTGTGCCTCACATTTGGACACATATTATCATATTTAATTTTCAGTAACAGTTGGAAAGCAAATGCTATGACTCCCAATTTAAAGATGAGAGATCTAAAGCTTCCAGAGCTTAAGGAACTTGCTGAAGTTTAAGGAACTTGCTTGGGTCAAGCAGTCTTGGTAGGAAACCTTTGGTCCTGGTGGGGTCTGACTGACTCCTGAGCAGAGTCACTTTCCTGGGGGATGATGTGCTGGTCCTGCATGACAGCCCAGCACAATGCTGCTGCAATGATGTCAGTTCCGTGTGTCAGGCGGCCTCTTTCTACCTGTTCAAATTGCTACCACAGAGACAGAGCAGCACTGGAATGCTCTGCAGAATATACAAAACCAGAACATGTTAGATTAATCTTCCCTCTATCCAGGTCACTGCATAAGATTCACAGAAGGAGATGAAAGGGGACAATGTTGAGATTGTAACAAAAAAGTAAGGAAACAAATTTTATATATATGGGGGGGTGGTAGGGTGGGTGGGGCTATGGGAAAAAATGAGAATTAAGTTGTGTCTTATACTGGTACAAATCCCCATTATGGAGTGCAATCATGATGTGTATATTTAATGTACCAATAAAGATAATT